>PVHX01000661.1:0-85886 GCA_004024805.1 Geosciurus inauris
CCCAGAGATTTTGATATGTTGTATCAGAGTTTTCATTTGCCTCTAAGAATTTTTTTTATCTCTTCCTTGATGTCTTCTGTTATCCATGCATCATTCAATAGCATATTATTTAGTTTCCAGGTGATGGAGTAGTTTCTGTTTTTTAATCTGTCATTGATTTGTAATTTTATTCCATTGTGGTCAGATAGGATGCAGGGTAAAATCTCTATTTTTTTTTTTATTTGCTAAGACTGGCTTTGTGACATAACATATGATCTATTTTGGAAAAGGATCCATGTGCAGCCGAGAAAAAAGTGTATTCGCTCGTTGATGGATGGAACACTCTATATATGTCTGTTAAGTCTAAACTATTGATAGTTTCATTGAGATCTATGGTTTCTTTATTAAGTTTTTGTTTGGAAGATCTATCCAATGATGAGAGAGCTGTGTTAAAGTCTCCAAGTATTATTGTGTTGTGGTCTATTTGATTCTTGTATTTGAGAAGGATTTGTTTGATATACATAGAAGCCCCATTATTTGGGGCATAGATATTTATGATTGTTATGTCTTGTTGATGAATGATTCCCTTAAGAAGTATGAAATGACCTTCTTTATCTCTTTTCACCATCTTTGGTTTGAAGTCCACTTTATTTGATATGAGGATGGAAACTCCTGCTTGTTTGCGGGGTCCATGTGAGTGATATGTTTTTTCCCACCCTTTCACTTTCAATCTGTGGATGTCTTTTCCTGTGAGAATGAGTCTCTTGAAGACAGCATATAGTTGGGTCTTTTTTAAAATCCAGTCTGTCAGTCTATGTCTTTTAATTGGTGCATTTAGGCCATTTACATTCAGGGTTATTATTGAGATATGATTTGTAATTCCGGTCATTTTGGTTTGTTTTTGGTTTTTTACCTTGAATTGTTTTCTCTTTTGAATGGTCTTTCCTTTAGTGTAGTTCATCTCTTTGTAAATTTTCATTGTTGGTTATCACTTCCTCCTCATGAAATATTTTGCCAAGAATGCTGTGTAGTGCAGGCTTTCTTGCTGTAAATTCTTTTAACTTTGTTTATCATGGCAGATTTTTATTTCATCATCAAATATGAAGCTCAATTTTGCTTGATATAGGATTCTTGGTTGGCATCCATTGTCTTTCCATGATCTCCTGGCTTTTAGTGTCTGGGTTGAAAAATCTGCTGAGATACGAATTGTCTCCCCTTATATGTAATCTGGTTCCTCTCTCTTGCGGCCTTTAAAAATTCTATCCTTATTCTGTATGTTAGGCATTTTCATTATAATGTGCTTTGGTGTATATCTGTTGAAATTTTGTATGTTTGGTGTCCTGTAAGCCTCTTGTATTTGATTTTCCATTTCATTTTTCATATTTGGGAAATTTTCTGATATTATTTCATTGAAGAGATTGTGCATTCCTTTGGTTTGAAATTCTACACTTTATTCTATCCCAATAAATCTTAGATTTGGTCTTTTTATGCTGTCCCATATTTCTTGTATGTTCTGTTCGTGATTTTTTACCATCTTCACTGTATGGTCAAGTTTATTTTCAAGATTGTATATCTTGTCTTCATTATTTGAGGTTCTGTTTTCCAGGTGATCTAGTCTGCTGGTGATGCTTTCTATTGAGTTTTTTATTTGGTTTATTGTTTCCTTCATTTCAAGAATTTCTGATTATTTTTTTTTCACAATCTCTAGCTCTTTCTTAAAGTAATCTTTTGCTACTTGTAATTGCTTTCTTATCTCTTTGTTAGAATGATCGATGGTTACCATTATTTGCTCTCCTATTTCTTTGTTGGATTGGTCAATTTTTGCCTGTAATTATTCACTTATGTCATTCTTTAGTTCGCTGACCATTTTAATTATATACACTCTAAATTCTTTCTCTGACATTTCATCAACTGTGCTGTCAATGGATTCTGTTACAGTGGTATACAGGTTCATTTGGGACACTTTCTTCCCTTGCTTTTCATGTTGATTGTGTATCTTCCTTTCTTGAAATACCAATCTGAGGTATTGCAGCTTCTATCCTATAATCTTGTATTGACACTCCAGATTACCTGTGTCTCACCTTGGAGCTACTTCTGTTCCCCCAGTGTCCCCAGATGGGCACTACTGCCACTAAAGTTGGTGGCGGAGGTAGTGTATGTACCTCTAGAGGGCAATGGGAGTGGCCTTGGCTGGGCTCCTGAGGTGGCCCCTGAGGGCTATTTTGCCCCTCTCTTGCACTCCTGCTGGTGAACAGGAACTCTGAAGCAGAACTGAAGCTGGCCCCTCTGAAGCGGGCCCCAGTCTCACTTAGGCAGGGTCATAACCCTCACTGCAACCCTTACAGTGAGTGTGAGCTCCCCTGGGGCTGGAGGCTAGCAGGCTCTGGTCTGCCTTCAGCTGGGCACCCCTGGCATTCCCTGAGGGTGGTTTGGGGCCTTCTATCTCGCCTGACCACAGGAACTCTGGAGCAGCACTGAGGCGGGCCCAGAGCGCACTTGGGTGGGCCCTCTTCATGCTGGGATCTCTGCAGGCCACTCTTACCCTGGGTGTGGCTGGTAGCTATCAGTCTCTGGTCAACTTTTAGTTGGACACCTGTGGAGTTTCCCGAGGGTGGATCTAGGCCCTCTGTAGCTCCTGCTGGACCCCAGGAACTCTGGAGTGGAACTGGAGTGGACCCAGGCCGTCCTTGGGCGGGGCTGCCTCTCACTGGTGTCTCTCAAGCGACTCTTACCCTGAATTTGGGCTCCCCAGTGGCTAGAGTTAGGAGTCCCTGGTCTCCCTTTGGACAACTGTGGAGGTTCCTGAGGGTGGATCAGGGCCCTCTGCGGCTCCTGCCGGTCCACAGGAACACTGGAGCGGAACTGGGGCGAGCCCAGGCTGCCCTTGGGCGGGGCTGCCTCATGCTAGGGTCTCTGCTGGGACCCTTACCCTGAGTTTGGGCTCCCCAGTGGCTAGCAGCTAGCAGTCCCTGGTCTTCCATTGGCTGGACACCCGTGGAATTTCCTGAGGGCGGATCTGGGCCCTCTGTGGCTCCTGCTGGTCCACAGGGACTCTCAATAGTATTTTTTTTTTAGTTGTGGGTTTTTAACACATTTTATGTACAATATGTGACTCCAATATTTAATGACAAGAGTGCCAAATGGAGCAAAAAGTGCCATGAGATTCTTGTATTCTTCAAAACTTGATAAAAGACTATTTGTAATAACTCAAAGGTATGTGCTAAAATCACTGATAGCCACTAAAGAATAAAAGAAGAAGAAAATAAAAGAGAAAATAAAATTTTTAAAAAATGTTAAATGATCTAAAGAGAAGCACAAAAGAAGTAAAAGGAAAAATTAAAAGATTTTTTTAAAGCAACCTGAGTAGACTTAAATATATTTATTGAGAAATATCCATAGCTATATTTAAAGTAAATGAACAAAAGTTTCCAAATAAAAGTCTAATTGTATCAACCTGCCTTGAAACTGAAGCCTAACTATATAGTAAAAACATGAGAAACTTTAAAGACATAATTGGATGAAGAGATACAGGATAGGGGGGAAGCATATACTAGCAAAAGAAAGTTACAGTTATAATACTAATATGAGATAAGGCAAGACTGGGAAAAGGATACAGCAAGCAAGTACAAGGCTTGAGGCACTAACATGAGAAAGTGAATGGTTCCTAAATGGTAAGGCATCTAACACAATTTAAGGAAACTCTTCCCATTATAATTTGGATCTGGAATGTCCCTCCAAATGCTCATGTGTTAGAAACATGGTCTCCAAAGCAGTAAGTTTCAGAGATGGGAGTTTATGGGCAATAACTGCATTGTGGGGGCTATAACCTCATCAGTGGATTAATCCATTTGATTAATAATCTGAATGGATTACTGGGTGATAACAATAGACAGGTTGGCTTGGCTGGAGGGAATAAGTCACTGGGGGTGTGCCTTGGGGATTATATCTTTTCCTGGCTTCTCTCACCTCACCCTCTTCTAGCTTCCATGCACCTATGAGCTGAGCAGCTTTCCTTCTCCACGCTGCCTCACTATAATGTTCTGCCTCACCTCAGGCCCAGAGCAATGGAGTCAGTTGTCCATGAAGTGAGACTTCTGAAAACATGGGCCAAAATAAACATTTCCTCCTCTAACTTGATTGTTTTTATCAGGTGATTTGCACACAGCAAGGAAAAGCAGAGCAGCACACTTCCTTTCAGGGTTGTCCAAGTGCAGAGTCAGCACCAGAGAGAAGTGTTTCCTTAAGTTTTGTTGTACTTCTGGCCCTGAGACAAAGCAGACTCCAAAGCAAGGTTTATTATTGAACATAAAAAAGGAATATCTCATGATGATAAAAGTATGTTAATCTTAATTTGTATGAACCTAAAACAGTACTGCAAAATATATTAAGCAAAAATGGGTGAGGCTTAAACACAACATACATGTATGCATGTGCATGTGCACACACACACACAAACTCCACATTTATTATTGATGGATATTTAAAAAATACTACTCAGTAACAAATAGAACACACATTACAACAACCTCAAAATTAGAATACAGGAGCTTAGATAACATCCAAATGATATTTCCAAAATATTATATCTAGAAACTGCAGAACACACATTTTTATATAATTATGAAAAATAGTCTATTTACCAAGACAGAATATATTTTAGACAATAAAGTCTAAATACATTCCAAAGTATTAAAATCATACAGAATGTTATCTAATCCCAGAATTATACTAGAAATCATAACAAAAAGAAAGCCAGAATACCCCCCAAATTAACCAGCATATTTCTAAACAATGATTCAAAGAAAAAAAAATAATTAAAAAATGCAGTAAAGCCAAATAAAGTTAGTAAGTTACAAAGTTAAAATTAAAATAAATAAACATATAATGGGATTCAAATCTATAGTTTATTAACTTTAAGTTGAATTCATATCTACTTGATATCAATTACAAACCTTGATTGGTTTACTTAACAATATGGTTCAGAAAGATTTTCATACTGTAATACAAATGAATTTCACTTTTAATATTATTATCTGATAAAATAATTAATTGTTCATGAGGTAATTTCCAGCTATATTTTGGAAAAGAGAACTACCATAAGCAATTAAGATGTACTTTATAAGAATATCTATACAATGCCATATGGTTGTATCTAGTTTAAGACTACTATAAGAAAATCTGAGTACATTCATAGTCACTATTTTGCAGACATATCTATATATACATATATATATAGAGAGATACACATGTATATATACCCATACATACATACATATACATACACACGTTGCTAAATACTAAGTGGAATTGTTTGTAGGTCATATGGTGATCATATGTTTACCTTCATTAAAACTTTGTTAAAACAGCAAAACTGTTTTTACAAAGTTAATGAAACATTTTAAATTACTGTCCATAGTGTATGAAAGTTCCATTTGCTACATATCTGTGTTATCTTTTAAATTTTAAATTTAACTTTAAAATTTAACTTTTATCTGTGTTAACTTTTAAATTTTAGTGAGGCAACTTTTAAATTTTAGCCATTTTAATGGATAGATATGCAGTAGTTTCAAATTGTATGTCCCTAATAAATATTTTTCATGTCTTTATTAGAGAGCAGTATGTTTTCTTTTATGAACTCTTTTAAAAATCTTATGATCAATTTTAAATAGGTATTTGTGGTCATATTATTATTTAGTTGTAAGAGGTGCTCATATACTCTAGAGGCAAATCCTTTGTGAGATATATGTGCTGTGACTATGTTTTCTCAGTATATGGGTTACCTTTTCATTTCTTGATGGTATCCTGATACTCTATTTATCAATTTTTTCATGGTTCATACTTTCTATATTCTAGGGATTCTTTGCCTACAAGGAGGTCACAAATATTATCTGCAATCACCTCTTCCACAACTTTTATAGTTTTATATGTTACATTTAGGTCTATGATTGATTTCAGCTTAATTTTTGTACATAGTGTGAGGCAAAAGTATTCAGATATTTCAAAGATTTCTAGTGTTCTGTAAAGCTCTCACCTCTTCAAATCTCTTACTGAAACTATAGCATCCACTCCCTGACCTCTGATAACTGCTCTCAACTCAGCAAGGACATTGTACTCTACATGGGATTTCCTTCTCTATACTGTGGCCTTGGCAGTTCTATCATCAGTTGCTAAGTAAAAATTGCCCAAAATAGGGCAGGCCGTTTCATTGGTTAGTTCTGTGAGGGTATTCCTGAAGCAGGTGTCCACGATCTGAGTGTTTTCCCTTTTTGTCTTGACAACAGATTCCAGTTTCATGGGGTGTGACAAGAAAGACTCCATTTTGTATAATAAATTTTCAAATTACACAGTGAATCAGCAAATCCAGACTGTGAAAATCTTTGTAGAACACACTTCTTAAAAATTGTAAGTTAAAGATTTTATTTGGATTAGAATTAAAGAGTCATCTGGAAGACAAAAATACATTTATGAAGCATTTGGAAACTTGAGCACTGACAATTACTGATAGCAAAAAATAACTATTGACATTTAGGTTTGATTATATTATTGTGTGTGTTTTTAAAAACATTAGATAAATCTATTGAAATATTTATGGATAAAATAATATATCTTACATTTGATTCAATGTGATATAAAATGAGAACTGAGTGGATAGACATAAAATTGAATCTAGATGAGGTACATGAAAATTGGTTCCCTCTACTCTTATATATGTTTAAAATTTTCTATAATAAATTTATTGTTTTCTGACCCCCAAATGTGTTTTATTTTCATTTACTAAAATGTATTGTTTTGGTATTAGGATAGTTTGACAGTGTTTTCCTTTTATTCTTAAATTTACTTCTGTAGATATTATCTTCTTCTTTGCTACCACAAATGGGATATTTCCTGACATATTATTTTATAACTGGTTCTTTATTGCAACAAGAAAGTTATTTTTGTACAATATTATTGAACAAGTTCCCATTCAATTCTTATTGTTCTCAAATATTCTTAGCTTTTCTTTGTAAATAACCACGTTTATAAAATGACAAATTTTCTCTTTTATTCTTTCTTCAAATTTGTAACTTCCATTTTATTTCTTTGCACTAGATATAATAGTTGTAAATACGCATTCTTATCTCATTTCCATTTGTACTGGTTGTGATTTAAAGTTTGGTGGTGATTTGTTGTTTGGGACATATTTTTTCTCACATGTAAGAAAATATCCATTTAATTTTTGTTTTGTTATTTTCAGATATGGATTTTAAAAGAAAAATCTGATAATTTTTGATCTACCCTATTTGTATTTATTAGTATTATAAAAACTGATCTTAAATCTCTCATCTATTTTTTGTTTCTACAGCTTTGTTGATATACTTGTCCTATGATTTTTTACAATTAAATTGACACTCTTCTATGGAAAACTCAAAAAATTTACATATTTTCATTTTGTCCTGCTTACCTTTCTTTATAACCTATTCTTTTTTCTATGTTTCCTGATATTTCTTAGTACTTCTAATAGTTGCCCTTTTAAACTTGAAATTACCTATTTAAGCATCTATTTCTTAATTTCTCCATTCTACATAACACTGATTAGCTCCATGCCGTGAAAGAGGAATAAAGAAGTATATTTAATTTTATTTCTCTGTTCCTGCTCTCCTCATTTCCCAACTTAATTTCCTTGAGTTCTCTGCCCTCAGGGATATAAAAATATTATGAAAAATAGATTTGGGCTTTTGAGCTGATAGGTTTGGAAGAGCTCTTCAGACTTTTAAGTTGATGTTGTAATGGATGAGATCTGCAAGACATGTTGCATTTTGTGTATGTACAATTGTGAATCTTTGGAAACAAGAGGGCAAATTTTGATAGGAAGAATAAAAAGAAGTTCACATTCTTATTCATGGAACTTTTCACTGTGTTTCCTTACATGACCCACTGTTACTGGCTTTAAAGATACAGTAAGAGGATTTCTGAGCTAAGGAATGTGGGTAGCCTCTACAAGTTAGGAACAGCCTTCAGTTTATAGCCAAAAAGAAAATGGAACCTTGATCCTATAATCAAGGAAATGATTATTTTCTGTCAACTTGAATGAACAGAAAACAGATTCAACCCTAGAATTTCCAGAAAGGAACGCATCCTGATGACAACTTGATTACTTTATTTGTTCTTTTTAGTTATACAGGACAGTAGAATCTATTTTGATATATTTTTACAAGCATGGAATACATCTTATTCTAATTAGGATCCCAGTCTTGTGGATGTACACAACGTTGAAATTCACTGTAGTGTATTCATACATGTACATAGTAACTTTATATCTGATTCAGTCCAGGTCTTTCCTATTCCTATCCTCCCTCTTTTCCCTTCATTCCCCTTTGTCTAATCACTGAATTTCTACTCTCCACCCCCTTTGTTGTAGGTTACCATCCACATATCAGAGTGAATGTTCAACCTCTGTTTTTTGGGGGATTGGCTTATCTCACTTAGCATGATAGCATTCAGATTTTAATCCTGTGGAAATACCCCGCCCCCCAAATTTCTGAACTGCAGAATTGTAAAATAATATAATTTGTATTAGTTCAAGACATATTTGTGGTAAATTTAAGACAGCATAGGAAATTAATGTTCAATTTAAATTCCTCCCCTTGGATAAAGGCCTTCCATGCTGAAAGCATATAAATTCCAGCTACCACTTGAACAAGTGAGAATACTTTTACCAAGGAGGAAGGAGTGGGTGATAGGAAGAATTACAATGAACAGTGCCTTGCACAAGTAATCTTCCTGATCTGGTTTATAGCTCTAGTCCTGCCTCTCAGACTTCCATTCCATACTTCATGTCCCTAGAGTTTCTAACCTGTGGGATGCTTTTCTGTTCTTCTGCTCTTCTGCTCTTAGTAATGCTGTTCCCTCTACCTAGAACATCTCCAGCCTACTGTTCATAGTCCTCCTCCATTAACCTATGTCTTGGTTCCCTTTTACCCTTCAAAATACTGCTCATATTCTCTTCCACAAACTTCTTCAAGTTAAATGTATAGTCTTTCTTCAATTCAGTTTCTGTCCTCTGCCCAGGCTGGTAATTACAGTAGATGCCATATTAAATTACATTTATGTGTTTACTTTCCATTTTTTTCTTTTCTGGTTATTGACAGTGGCTACTGCTGTGTTCAGCACATAGTAACTCCTTAACAATATTTGTTAAAATTATCCTTCCACATAACAGTATTCAAGAATTTAGTGTTGAAGTATAAATTCTTCGCAAAAATTTTACTGAACAGTACCTGTTATAAGCACACATTTCACATTTCACATAAAGACTTAAAAACCACACACAGTAATATATTAGGATGAATCTTCAATATTCATAATTCAGCTTCAATAACCAACATTTATATATACTATTGAATCAGCTGGAGAGCTAATAGAGGTTTATTCCCACAGAAAGCAGATTCAAGCCAGTTACGGTAGTGCACAGCTGTAATCCCAGGGGCTCGGAGGCTGAGGCAGAAGGATCATGAGTCCAAAGCCAGACTCAGCAAAAGCGAAGTTCTAAGCGACTCAGTGAAATCCTGTCTCTAAATAAAACACAAAATAGTGCTGGGAATACGGCTCAGTGGTGGAGTGTCCCTGAGTTCAAGCTCCAGTACCAAAAAGAAAGCAGATTTAAGTCTCCAGGATCTTTAGTCTCAAGAACTTTAGCAGTTAAAATGTTAGGGACAGACATGAGAATGGTGGGAACATGCGGTTAAGAAAATAGTTCTATAAAATGAACCCATTGTGCTGACCCTCACGAGCTTTCTTTTCCAAGGAGCAATTTACCTGCAGGCCTGTCTGGCCAAAGTGGACGGGATATGTCACATTCCTGGGCAAATAACCTGTGCAGGAGAAATGCAGGCCCAAGGGATGTCAATGGGAGGAATCCTGGAGACTTTGGTGATCAAATCCTAAAACTCTGGGAGATAAGGAGCGTTCCTCCCAATCATAAAATCTGTAAGAATATATGCTTAAGAATTCAATTAGACCCGGTGAACGTGGGCAAACGAAGGTAACCTAGAGTTAGGATGATGGGTACTTTAAGTCTGATGTCACCCTGCTCCCAGTCAAAAGTCAACAGGTGTACCTGGGCAGGACTCTCTGGAAACTTCTAGGATTCCCCAATTAAACTGGAGTGCAGGAAAGGCACATTGTTCCTCTCTTGAAAGGACCCATTCTCTCCCTTGAAGTGTCCCCTTTCCCTTTCCTAGCTCTTAACAAACTCAGGCCTATTACTCTGAACTACACATCTGAAATCTTTCTGACTTGGTCTCAAGGATCAGGGTTTGAAAAGGGAGGTCTTCCCTCTTCCTCAGTTTCTTGCAGGTCCCAGCTCTGTAACAAGAAGTACTGTCAAAAGGAGCCCACGACTAAGATATGAGAAAAAAAAAAATTATCAACGAAAAACTTAAAAACATTTCAAAAGTATTCTAAATAGTCAATGTTATAGGACCTGTCCACAAAGGCAATTCTGGCCACTGATAATTTAATTCAAGACAACGCTAGGTTTATTGTTTTGTTTTTAAGGGCCCACTTGAGTGCTAGCAACAGACAAGATGCGTCCCTGCACTCTTAGATAAATCGCATTCACTGAAGATTACCTGAATTTGTTTATCCCAAAACAAAAGCAGAAGCCTGAAGACCTTATTGGAGTTACAGGACTGTGTCCAGGGCAATGAGTAGGGACACCAGACCAGGCCTCCTCTCGGCCTGCACTGAGGCATGGGGGGCAGGAGGATTTGGTGGTTTAGAAGAACTCCATCTAGAATCTAGATCGCAGGCAAAGGCACATGGTTTACACTCAAGCAGAACGAAAGAGCAAAGGCCCCACCATTGGGACAGAGTCCACAGACTGAAGAAAGCAGTAGCCTAACGGTTTCCACCCACCCTCTCACTCCTTCCGCCAGATAAAGGCCAGAACTACACTTCCCAGAATGCAAAGCGGAAGGGCGGAGCTAAAGAGACAGTGTTTACCTCAAGCTGGCTCCAGGAGCTTCGGGTTTGATAAGAAACTCCAGTCCTTCCCTGTGCCTGCCCTCCACCTCAGCCTCACTGGTTCCGCAGTCCGCGCGTGGGAGGGAGGCTGGGTCGTCACTGGCAGCGGTTGAATGGAGGCTCTCCGCCCCGCAGCCTCACGGTAGTTGAAGTCCTTGTGGTGGACCAGGCAATCGCTGCTTCTACTGCGTCAGAGCAGGCCCACTACATTTCCCAGAGGGCGGCGTGTCCGCGGGGCGGCGTGGGGGCGGTGCCTCACGTCTGGTACAGTCATCCCAAGCCCCTTCGGCGGGACTGTAATGGCCGGAGAGATGACGATCTTAGGTCAGTGTCTAAGGGGTCCCTTTTGCCTTGGTGGGTGTCGTGGCGGTCCGCGGAGGCCAGGGTGGGCGGGATGATTGTCTCAACACTTGGTTCCAGCTGGCATAGAAGGGAACTTGGAAAAGGTGACTTAAGAGGTGATTTTTGGCTTTTCGAACCTGGCGGGGGTGGGGACGCCGCCAAGAGAGGGCTGGCCCTGGCAAGCTACGTACTTCTCGTACGTCTGTGGGACAGGCGGCTTAGCCATGGGTTTCTTCCAACAGAACCTCGGCTTTGAATTGCTGGCTGAAATGGGGCCTTTGGGAGGCTGCAAGAACGTACACCTCCAGGACCCTTTGTGGAGGAAGGGGGAGGAGCCGCAGCAGGAGCATCCTGAGCTCTGATGCCTGGGATGCTGAGCTTGGGGGGATTTAGGGCCTTTTTATGCTCTTTCCACCAGATCTGGATGGGAATTACCTTCCCCTGCCTGGAAGGTGATAGACTCCATGCATTTTGCCTGTAAGTGGAAGGAAAGTGGGTTTAGCCCTTGATTTCATTTCTTTTGAGTTAGTGTTGAAGAGGATGAGCTAACAATTAGTAAACACAGACCTGCTAACTGACGTTTTTGGTTGTAATGTAACGTGAGTGTGCACAGGTATATAACAGCTTTCTGAAACCAAGTAAGAGCTTAATTCTAAATTCAGAGTTGTGTCTTTTTGCTTATGTTTATAATTATGTATGGTATTTGTTCATATTTATTTTTTCATTAATTTGTATTTGCTGAGCATGTTATTCCTTGGCGTGAGAGAGACAGCAGTGAACAAAACTTGCCTTCAAGGAGCTTGCATATATTTTACCGTCAGTGTTACTTACTTTTGTACTTCTCCCCTAAATATTATCTCTACAAAATATGTCTTTAGTTCGTACTTAAATATATAAAGATTAACAATGTTCTGTTATGAAGTGATGGTTTAATACCTAAGCAGCTTTCAAAGTCATTGTATCCGATTTACCCATTTTATCCTTTTGAAAAGGAAAGGGAGATACAAGAATAAAGAGTATTAGCTTTACATTAGTAAAGTTTTTGGTGTGAGAATCTCAATAGTGGAGCTTCTTTTCAAAAATGATAATGTAAACTTTATAAGGCTATAAAATATAAATATTAATTGTTCAAGAAAATTGAATTATATTTAACTTTTACTTCAGATGAAGGGTGACATCAGCAAAATTATTTTACAAATATTTTTACATTTTATTCCTGTATTCTACTACTGAACTACCCATACAATTACAGGGTTTTTTTGTTTTTGTCATTACTTCATTTTTAATTATAGTTACTTTACATTATGAAAAACTAGATTTCTTAGAGAAGTGTTAACAGTTCTATAAATTTAAATGAGATATATTTTTAGTCTTGTTTCAAAGATTGGTATTGAAGGGACTGCTTTAGTAATTGAGCCTATTAGACTTTGCTATAGTAATTCAACATATTATAGTAATCTGATAAGATGTATCTTTTAATTTGCCTATTTTCAGGATCAGCTGTTTTGACTCTCCTGTTGGCTGGCTATTTGGCACAACAGTATTTACCATTGCCTACTCCTAAAGTGATTGGCATTGACCTGGGTACCACCTATTGTTCTGTTGGGGTGTTTTTTCCTGGCACAGGAAAAGTGAAGGTGATTCCAGATGAAAATGGGCATATCAGCATACCTAGCATGGTGTCTTTTACTGACAGTGATGTATATGTGGGATATGAAAGCTTAGAGTTGGCAGATTCGAATCCTCAAAACACAATCTATGATGCCAAAAGATTCATAGGGAAGATTTTCACTCCAGAAGAGCTTGAAGCTGAAATCGGCAGATACCCATTTAAGGTAAGGGATTAATCCAAAATATGTTTTGTTTATTGTACTGTTTATTGTATTGTTTCAATTCATACTTTAGCTCACATATAAAACATTCTGTTTTAATTGACAACCTACATGGATGTTATGCTATCTGACCTAACAAGAAATTCCACAGCAGCTCCAGGGTGATTTATTTCAAAGACTATCATTTCAATGCTATCAAGGACTTAGGACCTTACCATATATTTGCTCTGCCATTTTCAGAATATATCTTTACCTCATTCAAGGTAGCAGGAAGGTTGATGAAGCCCCATATACTGTAGATAGATATTCTCTGTGTGTGTACATATTTGTTTATGTCTAAATAGATCATACAAGGCATGATGTTTTCTGACTTACTTGAAACTCAGCAATATGTACTAGTTGTTATCTTTTTAATGGTTGTGTGACATGACTAAATTGATCAGTCTCTTTTCACTGTATATTTTCTTATTTTTCTGGTATTCCACTAAAGGTGGAGGTTCAGTGAATATTCTTGTGTATACGTATTTTTTACTTCTCTGAAAATTTCCTGACTTGAATTTTATAAGTAGAGTGGATTGGTCAAAGGTGCACATGTTTTTAAAGCTTTTGATTTATATTAACACATTGTGCACCAGAAAGGTTATATGCTCTTAACTGTTATATTTTTAGAGCACCTGTATCTTCCCTGGTTATTGTTGTTTTACAGTATTTGCCCATCAAATGAAAGAAAAATGAAATCTTCTGTTAAATTTCATTTCTTTGCTTTCTAGTGAGGTAATATTTTCTAGAAATTTATTTATTTGTATTTTTATTTTCTTTGGTGAATTATTTTCTCTTTGTTCTATTTCTTTGACATGATTCTTTTTTCCTAAATGACAGTAAAATACCTTTGTTTTGGTTATTTTTTCTTTATTGTTTTTATTTTATTTATTTATTTAAATATTTTTTACTTGTAAATAGACACAGTACCTTTATTTTATTCATTTATTTTTATGTGGTGCTGAGTATCAAACCCAGTGCTTCATACTTGTGAGGCGAGCACTTTACCACTGAACCACAACCCCAGTCCCTATAACTTTTTTAACTGAGGATTTGTTTTTGAGTTTTCAAAATTTTAAATTTTTATGTAACAAAATTACCTCTTAATTTTATAAAAATGGCCTTGACTCTCACCATGCTTACTATGGCCTTTTTTATCCTATTCATGTGTTTTGGTGTTTTTGTTTTGTTTTGGTTCATTTTTCATCCTAATGCTTTTATATGGGTGTTGATTTGTGTTTTGTTGCTGAGAGGCTTTTTGGTTTTTTCTTTTAAACATTTAAATCTTTTTTTTTTTAATGTGCAGTTTTTATTCTAAGTTATGAACTAAGATTCTAAATTAGTTTTAAAATCATTAGATGGTTCAGTCACTGCTGCTTGTTGAATAATCCTATTCATAAAACTTCTCAAATTTTTAATCTATTTTCAGAGAGAGAAAAAAAATTGCTGTACTTCTAACTTTATTACTTTGTTTTCAGCTTCTTTCTTGGGATTCTTTTATTAATTTATAATCTTTAGTGATAAAACAATCTAAATCTATACATTTCCTCTAAATTACACCTTTGGGTGCATTACTTACTGGTTGAAGACTAAGTTATTGAGTTACAAATGAATCTAAATTTATTGTTTAGGTTTTGGGTGGGCCTTATGGTACTGGTATCTTTATACCTTATATTAATAGTAACGTATAGCCTGTTTTTATTTTTAGAAGGTCAGATTTTCTTGATTGAAACCTAATAATGAGGTCTAGAATGACTGGGAGAAGTCATTTGTGATTTTGCTTTTTGTGGTTTCCATGGTTTAGTTACCTGTGATCAACCACTATGTGAGAATATTAAATGAAAAATTCTAGAAATAATGTACATATTTTAAATTGTACAGCATTCTAAAGTAGCATAACGAAGGCTTCGCAGCTGCTCAGTCCCACCCGGAACTGGTATTACCCCATTGTGTATACTGCCTGCCCATTAATCCCTTACTACTTATACTGATTATCAACATGACTCTTGCAGTATAGTGCTTGTGTTCAGGTAACCTTATTTTACTGATTATTGGCACCAAGATGCAAGAGTAGTGATTCAGGCAGTTTGGGTATGCCAAAGAGAATGCTTTCTTTAAGTTGAAGGGTCACCCACTGGGGGACTTGGAACATATCCTCATGTGAATAAAGGGAAATTCCTGTATTTCATCAGGAATTCATTAAATAAATATATTATTTAGTTGGTTGTGAATTTTATTCTTTTAATAAAAACCAGCACAGATTTATTTTATAGATCTTAAAATATAACATTTAATAAGCTCTAATCTTGGCAGATGGATACATTATAGGATATTTTATCACTTTGTAAAGGTAAATTTTATTGAATAAATCTAGTAAGTATGTGTATAAGTACATAAGTATGTTTATACATAACAGGCATTTATTTATATTCCCCTCTCCCTTTTTTTTCCAAATCCTGTTCATAGGTTTTAAACAAAAATGGATTGGTTGAGTTTTCTGTGACAAGTAATGAGACCATCACCGTTTCCCCAGAATATGTTGGCTCTCGACTATTGTTAAAATTAAAAGAAATGGCAGAAGAATATCTTGGAATGCCAGTTGCTAATGCTGTCATTTCTGTACCAGCAGAATTTGACCTAAAACAAAGAAATTCAACAATTGAAGCAGCCAACCTTGCAGGTAATTGCACTCTTGCCCTAGTTGGATTTTTCTCAAAAATTTTTTTAAAGTCTTCTATAACAATATTTATACTTTGTAAATCACTTAACTATAGGCACAAAAACAACCTATATGTGGGTAAATTAGTGGATTTTTATGTAGGTTTATAAGTGATAATTATGAAAACTCTGTAGCATGATATAGAATGTGTATATTAAAGTAAGAACCAGTTATATAGGCACATGACAAAGGTAGAAAATATGGACACACTAGTAGGGAGGGATTTTTTTCTTCTAAAATTCCTTTAATCAAAGTTAAGGTGAATATAATGTTTTCAAAAAATCTAATATGAAAAAATTTTAACACTTTTTAACAAATATTGGGGCTGGAGTTGTGACTCAGTGGTAGAGCGCTCACTTAGTTGGAGTGAGGTACTGGGTCTATCCTCAGGAGCACATCAAAACAAATAAATGAAAATAATAGCAGATGGAAAATAAATATTGTCTCAGTAAATAAACAGGTAAATCCTTGTTTTTGTGCAGCTTATATTTAACTGGAAGGAAACACAGAATAAGCATAACATCTAAATTTAATACATGGCTTTTTACCCTTTGTATTGACATTTTGGGCTCAATAATTTGGTATGGTTGGGGCAGTTCTGTGCAGTTAAGAATATTTAGCAGCATGTTATGACAGTCATGCTTTCATTCATTGCCATAGATCTTTTGGAAATAAAATCACCTCTGGTTGAGAATCATCGATACAGTATGTATCAGAAAATAACATGCTATGAAAAAAAAAATCAGGATAAAGGGACAGAATTGTTTGTGGTGGTCAGGTAATGGGAGGTGGAGTGTTAGCTTTGAGTCAGTGTGGTCAAAGTACTTGATGAGAACAACTTAAGAAAAGGAAAGGTTTGTTCGGGCTGATATTTTCAGAGGAATCAGTTCATAGTCAGCTGGCTTCTAGGCAGAAACCTCATGGCAGAAGGGTCAGCAGAGGAAAGCTTTCAAATCATGGCAGCTAGGAAGCAGAGAGAGAAAGAGAGAAGCCAGAGAAGAAAAACTTCTAGGGAGTGCTTCCAGTGACCAGTTCCTCCAGCTAGGTCCCACCTTTCAGTAGTCCCTTCAAGCCATCAGTAGCTTAGTGCACTGACGAGGCCAGAGCCCTCATTATCTAATTCCTGAAAGCTTTACCTCTGAGCACATGAGACTATGGGAGACGTTTCAGATCCAAACCATAAATTACAGGGGACTTACACATTTAAGTAGGTGATCAGTTGGCTTCGTGGAGATATTTAAGCAAATTTGAAAGAAGTGGGGTAGGTAGCTTTGCAGACACACACAGCAATTTCATTATAAGGGAAGGAAACAGCCAGTACAGCTGTCATAAAATGGGACTTTGGTGATATATAAGGATAGAAGTTGACTAGTGTGACCAGAGCAGAGTGATAGTCAAAGAGCCAAAGGGATAGGTGTTAGGATATTTGAAAGAATTTTTCAGTTTGAATGATGTTATAGCTCCTGAAACATGTATTACTTTCCAGACTACTCTTTAAGTTTGAAAGTTTGTTTAAAGTAAAAGTATTGTTTAAGGAAACCTGATCTTTTGCCTGCACAAGTTAAGTGTTACTCATTTTCACAGTAGTTATAGTATATACTTATTAAAGTTTTATTGCTCATATATTCCCAAGAAGTTTTCAAAAGTTACATATTAATTAATAAAGAATATAGATACTTATTTACTAAACTGGACTTTTATTTCTTTATGTAATGATCTTTTTTTAGAATAATTTTAATATACCATTTAAAAGATCCTATGTATATCATTCCCATTTGGCTATTTCTGTTGAGTTTAAAACAAACATGCTATTGGGTTGAGTGAGAAGAAAATTTCTTAATAACTTCCTTTCGTCAATTGTCCTTCTCTCCAATAAATCTTACAGGACTAAAGATCCTGAGAGTAATAAATGAGCCTACAGCAGCAGCGATGGCCTATGGTCTCCACAAGGCTGATGTCTTCCATGTCTTGGTTATCGACTTGGGCGGAGGAACTCTAGATGTGTCGTTACTGAATAAACAAGGAGGGATGTTTCTAACTCGAGCAATGTCTGGTGAGAAAAAATAGAGAATTGAAGAGGTTCAAGCAACACTTACCTTAACTTACCTAATATGTAGCTTGTGGCTTTTTGTTTTGTTTTCAGAAATCTTTAACTTCATTTTTCCCCTTCCTTATTTTTTTCAAATTTGTTTTTTTGTTGTTATTGTTTTGTACTGGGAATTGAACCTAGGAGCATTCTACCTCTGAGCTACATCCTCAACCCATTTTTAAATTTTTATTTATTTGAGACAGGCTCTCGCTAAGTTGTCCACACTGTCCTTGAACTTGTGATCTATCGATCCTGTTGTCTTAGCCTGCTGAGTAGTTGGGCTTACAGGCATGTACCACACCAGCTTGTAGTTTTCTATATATGTTATTTATGCCATTATTTGGGTATACAAAAAGTTAAGTTTAAGTGATATGACACCCCATAAATCAAATAAACTGCCAGTTTTATCATATTGAGCCAATAGACATTCATGGTGATGGTGTAGGAAACAGTGGGAAAAAAAAATTCCTGAAAAATAAAAAGGGATCATTTCCTTTTATTTGGTAATGTGTTATTATAGCAAGCCAATCTGTTTGTTCATCTCTAGTTTTTTGAAAAATTATGTGGTATAAGATACTCCCTTTCACTTTATTTAAATATTTTAACCCTGATGTGCACAATTTTTTAATAATATGGGTCAGGGTTAAAATCATTTTAACCCAGGTTTTGATAATAATCTTTGAATAAAATTTTAATGCATTCAAAAAGAAATTTGTTATCTCAGAATATAGTTTTTTGCACATACATATACATGAATATAATACAGACTTTTTAATTTTTTACTTAGGAAACAATAAACTTGGAGGACAGGACTTCAATCAGCGGTTGCTTCAGTACTTGTATAAATTGGTGTACCAAACATATGGCTTCCTCCCTTCTAGGAAAGAGGAAATCCACAGATTAAGGCAAGCTGTGGAAATGGTCAAATTAAATCTGACGCTGCATCAGTCTGCGCAGATATCAGTATTGCTAACAGTGGAAGAAAAGAACGGAAAGGAAGCTCAAAGTGATGATACTGAACTGCCAAATGACGAACTTAAACCAGTAGATGGCCATGCAAACAGAGAGTTTGGACTTGGCCTTTCTGAAAAGAAAAGTGGAAAAAGTCAGGTTTTATTTGAAACAGAAATATCCCGAAAGCTCTTTGATAGCCTTAATGAAGATCTCTTCCAGAAAATACTTGTGCCCATTCAGCAAGTATTAAAAGAAGGCCACCTAGACAAGACTGAGATTGACGAGGTTGTTTTAGTTGGGGGCTCTACTCGTATTCCTCGAATCCGCCAAGTCATTCAAGAGTTCTTTGGAAAGGATCCCAACACATCTGTAGACCCTGACCTGGCAGTGGTGACAGGTGTAGCCATCCAAGCAGGGATTGATGGAGGCTCATGGCCTCTCCAAGTCAGTGCTTTAGAAATTCCCAATAAGCATTTACAAAAAACCAACTTCAATTGAATTCTGGAGGAATAATGTGTGATCAAATACAAATATGTGATCTTATCTGGTGATCTCTTCCTCTTTGTTAGAGCACCTCCTCCAAAAACGAAAATTGTTCTCTAAAGTATCTCAAAGATTTAACTAGAAGGCAATATTTAGATACGAGAAAATTTTACATAGCCTTTTTTTTGTTTTGTTTTGTTTTTTTTTTGGAGAGGTCCCATTCCAGTACATACTTCTAAAATGTAAGAGTTGAGGTAAAACTCTTTTTCTAGAGGAGCATAGGTGGCTATATTTTCTGGACTCTGGAAATAGATAATCATATGCACTTAACATTATATTCTATAAACATTAAGTAGTGCCAATTATAAGATTTCTCAGTTCCTACTAAATTGTGTTAGTAAGAACTGGCAATTTCTTTACTTGGTCCTCACATATAACTATAATTTGAACTATACTTGAATGACAGTGTTGATGTCAGGTATTTACAGTGGAAGGTACCAGTATTATTAAGCTGCATATATATTCAATAATGGCCATATACAAATTTACAGATTCAATGTCCAGTTATGTGTCATATGCACATATTCTACATTCTCCAGATTATTTTAATGTATTTCATGAATCAGTTTTTATTTCTATAATAGGTACAAATTTATTTAAATTTTTCTGTACCAGCTAGTAGAAATACTCAATTTATATTGTAGTTCCTTCATCTGCTCTGCATCATTCTCTGCTTGGATTTCCATGATTCTGCTTGGCTAGAATACAATAGGGAATTATTAGTCGCTTTCTTAAAATCTGTTAATGTCACAATAAAGTCATTGCTATATCATTTTTGTAATCCAAGACATTTGTAGATATTAGTAAATAGCATTAATTACCCATTGTGTTTTTGTTTTATTTCTTCATTTACATTTTAAGTGAACTCTGGAGAACATAGCATGAATTTGAACTATAAAAGTTACCTGATTCAGTTTCATTGAGATTTTTCCCCATATTTTGTTTCAAATGAGGAAAATGTATTAAACTGTAAAAGTCCTGTTATTATTCTGTACTATTTTTTAAATAGTTGCACTTGGATTATTTTAGCCATAAATTGGGGTGTGATTAGATGATAAAATTTGTGAATACTGGAAATAAATCTGACAAGAGACAATTTGAGAGAATTTTCCACAAATCAGCATTTATAGAAATTGTGTGTTTTGTTGTGTTTTGTTTCCTTTAAGAAAAGCCACAGACACCAAGTAAGAAAATAATAGCAGTTTGAGTTCTATGATTCCCATATTATTTGAAGATATATGTATTTCTTTCCTTAGTAGAGAACTACTTCACATTAATATTCAAAAATTTTATATCCTAGTCACCATTTTTGTTAAGGTAAAGTATATCTTTTTTTATCCAGTATTGAATTTGAAAAATTGTTGTTTCCAGTCACTAAAGATGAGAACCAAGCAAAGTGTATTTCAACAATATCAGAACATTGAATAGTGTTAATATTTTTTTCAGATATAAAAAGGAAAACATTTCTTAGCAGTGAAATTGATTTTAAAACAAATATTAAATACCTTTGTGTACAGAAAATATCAGTAGTAGGTAAATAAAATATAAAATGCTTATTTTAGAACTAATGGAGAAATGCCAAAGATGAATCCACCACTGCATTATGGAAATATTCAAGTGTTCTCTTGGGCTTTGTATAAATTTAATAGATTTTTAGAATTGAAAAATATCTTCGAGAAGGTCTTTGGGAAAAGTGTTCAATCTCCACAGAGTATCAGTTTTAACCTAAAATATTTTAAGATTAAAAAACTTGAATTTCTTGGATACTTGATATGGTTCATGACAATCTGTTAACCTGTTAACTTTCTTTTTTTCTTTTTTTAAGGAAGCAATGTGCAAAACAGGGCAGCTAATATCACACTAAAATTGGAATTTAAATTGTTTGAAAAATAGAGTAGCAGTGTTGGAATTTGGGGACAATAGTTTAGCATATTCTCTAGTATTGTTATACCTTTAAAAAGAATGAAGAAATTTCTGTCTTCAATCATATTTTAGGGCTCTCTCTCTATATATACATAATCTTGACATCAACGTAGTTTATTTAAAAGAAGAATGCATCCTGAAAGGGATCATTTATGAATAACAATCTGAAGTTGTTTTTCATAAAACAAACTTTAGTTGTACATTTGGCTAGTGTTTTTCTTCAAGTACATAACAAAATTCTAAGTGTCTTGTATAATTAGAGTATGTGAGTAATTTATTTTGTATCAAGAATGTTTTGGTACTGTGTTTTCACTCAAACCACTAACTTATCAACAGATAACTGTGTAGTATGTGCTGAATATTAGTTATTGTGCAAAACAGATTGTGCCTCTTAAATATGTGTGTATACAGGTAATTCATGTTTTAATGTAAATAAATACCATTTTGCAGTTTGTTTTTTAAACTGTGTATTTTCTATTCAGAAATAGACTAAAGCACATTTTGATTGATATAAATTCAAAAGTTGGGATAGAGGTAATCTGATGTTCTTGGTGGCCCTCAACCTCAGCTATGTCTCATTCCAGAAATGTACATTTTCATGCATCCTGTTTGGGATTTCTAATAGAATTTTTGCTTATTTCCCTAATTTAGGAAAGAGAGTTCCTGCATCATATGAACAATGTCTCTGGAATTCTGAATACCAGTTCATGGCTTAAGAATATAATGAAGCCAAAAACTGAGCTAATGTAGATAGGTAATAATTTTGCAAAATAGGATGTTGTAATCCTTTTAAAAAGTAATTTTCTAACAAAGTTTGTGTTATTCTTCGGATAACTGATGCTTTTAAAATTATCCTTTAAAGATGACTGTCCCAATCCCCTCCAGGAGTAGTTCCTCTGGTTTCTTGATACTTACTTAAATTACCTTACTGAGGAACTCAAATATATGAGGAAATACAGTAACACTATTTAACAAACAAAAATACAGTGCTTCATTGAGCTAGGCAGCCTTTAATATGGATGGCTCCCAGTAATTCCCCACCTTCTGGTGTGTATCTCCACAAGATGCCATCCATCCTCTTCCCTTGAATTTGGATAAGATTTAATGATAATGAACAGTATGGCAGAAGTGCTGGGATATCTCATCCAAAATTGGATTTCTGGAAAAAGACTAATGTCTTGGGTGTTCCCTCTTGCTGCTGGCTACCTCTCTCTTGGAATTCTGTTGGTGAATCCTGGTTAGGAAAAGGCATCCCCACTGACAGCCAGCACCAATTCCCAGCTGCTTAAAACATTCCAACCCTAGTTAAGGCTTAGCCACAGTTGGAAACGCGAATGTAACTTCCTAAGACCTTAAGCCAGGAACATCCATCGGTTAAGTGACTTCTGATTGCTGACCCACAAAAACAGACTCATTTTTGTTTCAAAGTACTAAATTTTGAATTAATTTTATTACATCGCAATAGAGAACAGAGCTCTTAATATGTACTAGGACACCGCTCTAAATGTTTAACTAGTATTAACCAATTTAGTTTTCCAAGCAAACATGAGTAGGTACTGTATCCCCAATTCCAAGTGGGGCAATTAAGACACAGCTATGTCAGGTAAACTTCCCAGGTTTATATGGCTAATAAATTGGCAGTATCAGGATTCCAGTCCAGTCCACACTCAACCCCAATGTTGTGCTGCCTTATGTGATGCCATAAATCTCTGAAGAATGACATCTAGAAAAGTGGGACTAGAGGGAGAGCTACCCTCACCCCTTCCTTCTCACCTTCGCCTTATCCAACTGGGAACATACTGTGCATCACTGAGAATCATGTCTAAATCTCTAGTTATCCCGATGTTGTTATCCATAAAACAGACCTTCATAAACATTGGCTTAGTTTTATTTTTATTTACTTAACATGTCTTATGGTGTGACTTTGTAGACATGAGACTACAGCTATAATGAACCATGACTATTGGCATTTGAATAATAGCATGTTATTTAATGTTTTCTATATGCCAGACACTGTTCTAATGATTATATATGTATATACTGTATTACATAATATTTAGTTTTCCAAGCAGCTTCAGAAGTAAATAAAATTATTACTTCCAAATAAGCACAGAGAAGTTAACTTGCCCAAGTTTGTATAAATCTAAAGTGTTTGAGTAGAGGTTTAACAAAGGCACTCCTATCCCTAAACCCTGAACCCTCAATCACTGTAGTGTTTTGATACTCTTTTTTGTCTTGATTACTTTTTCCTAAAAGAAGGCCCTCTGGATCAGGTAGTACTATTTATAATTTGTATGCATATTAAAACATTAAATCTTTCTTACCATTAAGTTTGATATCTTACCATTAACTTTAAAAACAGATGTAATTGCCACTATTCCATTGACCTATAAAGATGATTATTTCATATGGTTCAAGTTAATACTATATATAAAGAAGCATTAGCAACCCCACCTGAATCTTTAATTTAATTTACTATACCTACAGTGCTATTGTTTCAATTTTTTCCCTCATTCTTGAACTACAGACTCAAGTGTTTCTTGTAGGAATGAGACATTGGTAGAAAAATAGAGTCAGGTGGACCTAGATTTTAAATCTTATTGCCCAAGATTCTCTTGGAAACTTAGTATCATTTTTGGTGAAATTGGTAGATAATATCCTGTTTAGTGAGGATTGAAAGTGACATATGCTTCAAATGTCTTGCACATTACTGGGCGTTTAAGGACTTTCAATAATAAATATTCCTCTTGTCTTCAAAGTAGTCAATACTGTTTAGGATCTTCTTTCTATCTGCTAATGTAAATATTTTACATATTGAGATTATATTATACTCAATCTATTTTAAGTTACAATCTTTGAACGAATCACAATCATGGACTAAACTTTTTTCTTAAATACAAATATGTGATTTCTTTGTAATCTAGTCATTTTGAGTACCTTGTATTTTGTTTCTGGTATACTTTATTGATTAGCAACTCCAATGTGAACAACTGAAGTGAGAATAAAGTACTAATTTCTCAAAACACAATAAATTCATCTTTGAGTAATTTTGGCTATTAGTCATTTTTAACAATTTTATTTTGTTTACTTTAACTCTTAAATATTATATGTAACAATATATAATAATAAAACATGAATATGCAGAAAACTGCACATACCCTAAATATGCACATTGATTAATTTTTTTCAAACTGAACCAATACTCAGATTAATAGAACACAGCCATTATCTCAGAAGCTTACCTTACAGACTCCATCATTACCCCCTGACACACACACCAAGGATAATCAATATCCCGACTTTTAATAGTACAGATTAATTTTTTTGGTTTTGATTTTAACAATATAAATAGAATCATAGAACCATACAATAGTATTCCTTTGTACCTTTGCCTCATTGACTCAACCTTATGTTTGTGAGATCCATCATAGCTGCAGCTGCCATACATTCATTGCCATGGCTGCATAAAGCTCTACCATTTATGCAGACTACTGTTGATGTCACGTTAGATTTTTAAATTATGCAGCTTCTCCTATTTATTTAAACTATAGGAAAAGAGAGGCACTATGGTATAAATGTGTCCCCCAAAGTTCATGGGATGGAAACTTAATCCCAATCAACAGTGTTGAGAGGTTTGGATTTTAAAGGGTGATTAGATCATGAGGGTTCTGCCCTAATGAATGGATCAGTACCATCATTACAGGAGTGAGTCCTGATAAAAGAATGATTTCGGCCTCCTTCCCTTTTCTGTCTGTCTTTTCTCTCTCAATGTCTTCTACAATGAAATGACATAGCAAGAAGGCCCTTGCCAAATATAAGCCCTCAATGTTAGAGTTTCTAACCTCCAGAACTATAACCTAAATAAATTTCTGTTCTTTGTAATCTATCCAGTGTGTGATATTCTGTTATAGCAATACATAATGGACTAAGACAAAAGTTAAACAAGTTTTAACTGATATTTATGAAATATCTTTTCTTAATGGATTCAATAAATATTTATTCAGCATTTATAAAGCATTTCAAAGACTGTAAAGCCAGGACATTTCAAGTATCTTACATCCTATTAGGAGGAGACTTAGTTAATACTCAGTTTTATAGATTATGGCAATTTTTTCATAAATAACTTTAGGAAATGAAGCAAATCTATACATAGGTTGCATAGAAAGGAGAAAAGGAGGCCAAAGAGATGGTTGATGGCCTTAACAAACATGTTAAAAATATTTATTTTAGCTGGGCGCAGTGGCTCAAGCCTGTAATCCCAGCCCTTAGGTAGTCTGAGACAGGAGAATCAGGAGTTCAAAGCCAGCCTCAGCAATGGCGAAGTGCTAAGTAACTCAGTGAGACCCTGTCTCTACATAAAACACAAAATAGGGCTGGGGATGTGGCTCAGTGGTTGAGTGCCCCTGAGTTCAATCCCCAGTACCCAAAAAAAAAAAATTTTATTTAAAATCAAACTGAAGTTTGATCCCTTCAAATCTGAAGGGCAATTCAGACACAATGTTGATTTTATTCCAAAACTATGAATTAAAAATTCCTTCAAAATATGGTTAGTACTACAAATCAACAATATTATCACAAATATAAACCAGCTGATACATATCTTACTGAGGGTGATCCAGATATTCCATAGAAAATAGTTTTTTTTTAACTCAAAGGCAAATAGTAAAAATTCTACAAAACATTTTCAAATAAATCAGACCATAAATTTCAGTTAAGATAGAATTATCCCAGAATATTGCCCTTTTCTTAAACAAAAAGCAGCTCCACTTTTTCTTTGATTCCTTCATCATTTCATAACTGTGCAATAATTCAACACACATATGTACTCTAACATCCAAGTTCATTATCCTATTAACATTTATTGGGCATGAGCAATGTGAAAGGCTCTATTCTAGGAGCTATCATACAAAGAAAATTAAAACTGAGCATCTGCCTCAAGTAGCTTTTTGTAAAAGAGGACAAAGAACTAGAGTAGAGCCTGATCACTGCCATGATAAAGGTATGCACACAGAGTGAGTAAGGGCACAGATGAGGGGCACTCAGATCAGACTGGAAGGCAAATGAAGACAAGTGGTCCCCGCACTGAGGAAGTAACTCCCGAGATGCTTAATACATTGGGTAATGCAGAGAAAGCAGGCAAACATGGAAGTGAGAAGCCTGAATGCAGTGCAGGATGGTGAGAAATCAGGGTGTTTGTATGTGTATGTGCCAACTCACAGTCAGGAACTTGCCTTTGAGCATTCCTCTCCATCCTTATTTTTTAAATTCTAATGCTAAACAGCTGTCCTATTTAGTATCATCAATATGTAGCTAAAGTAATTGATCTTTTGTCCCCAAGTTCTGTGTCATTCCAGCTTCTGTTGTCATCTGAAAGAAGAGTCCTTTCTGATGTATTAGATTCTGTGGTGCCCCAAATTCTATAATCCTTCCAGAGTCTAGAACAAGCACCCTGAAATATGAAGAAAACCGAGTTAAGTAACCTACAATCAGCTTTTCTTGTCTTAGAAAGGTAAGATTTAAATTACCATGAGTTATTTAAGTCCAAAATATAGGTACTAATTAACTCAGGAAATAAATCAAGTTTTCTAATATTCTTCTAGCACTAGAGTTTTCCTCTATTTTGGTATCATATCATACGGGAAAATACAGTATTTCTAACACAGGTAAACTTTTATATCTACTTTTATATATATTTATTTCTTTTATATCATACGGGAAAATACAGTATTTCTAACACAGGTAAACTTTCTTATTAGAGGCAAACAATGTGTTTTATATAGATATTGTTTATTTTTTTAAAAAAATAAAGCATACCCCAAAAGTAGGGAAAAACAAAAACAAAAACAAAAAAACAAAGCATACCTGTCTGAATCAAAGATAGAATGTAGTCTATGAGCAATGGTCAGGATGGTGCAATCAGAAAACTCCTTCCTGATCGTGTTCTGCACCAAGTTATCAGTCTCCAAATCAATAGAGGCTGTTGCCTCATCCAAGATGAGAATTTTTGTCTTACGAAGCAAAGCACGAGCCAGACAGACGAGCTGCCGCTGTCCAACACTGTAAGCAAATACACAAAAAATGTAAAATAATTTCAGCAATGGACTTTATGGTAATGACTCCTGTTCACAAATCCTTATATTGTTATTCTTTTTTCTCCTTCATTCATTCATTCATTGTCTTCTATGTACCAGACTCTAAGTTCTAGAAATGGAGCAATGAACAAGACAGACAAAAATCTATCTGTGTAGTCTGGATTGTCATGGGGGACACAGAAAATAACAAAGAAGATAATTGAATAAGTGCATAATAGTAAGTGTATGTATATAGTAGAAGCATATTATAGAATTTTCATAAAAATGTGTATATAAAACATGCTAAGAAGAATTCAAACATGCATAAAGAGGAGTTATAAAATGTGGGTGTGGAGTGGACATAGAAGGCTAAGGAAATCCTCACCAGAGGAATTGCCTTTCAGGTCAAGACCAACAGTGAACCCAGCTGATTTCTGATGCAAAATTATTCTGGCAAAGGAAACAGCATAGGTAAAACCCTTGGGGCAAGTAGGTCTGGCCTGGCAAACTTAGGTCAATGTGCAGAAACAGGATCAGGAGGGAGAGTAATCAAAGAAGTGGAAGTCCTACTGTGCAGGTTTGAAAGGGAGTGGCTCATTTTCCTGGGGACTCTGATCACCTGAAGGGAGCTGTCATAAGACAACATATGGAGAGGAAAAGAATACTTTCAACATTTACTGAGGCTGCTCTTTTATTCCCTGTCCCTCTTCCCTGAAGGGAATCAGCAATGGTGTACTTCAAACAATTCAAATTTCTAAACCGTTGGAAAGAATAGCCTGGGCAAGCTCTGTTCTTGCGGCTTACCTGAGGTTTTCACCACCTTCTGAGATCTCATGCAGCAGCTTCTTTGGAAGGGACTGCACAAATTCTTTTAAGTGACACAATTCCAACACCTCCCACAGCTCACTATCAGAATAATTGTCTAAGGGATCCAGGTTCATTTGAAGAGTTCCAGAAAATAAAACAGGGTCCTAGAGAATAAAGTAGCCCCCTGTAATCTTACTGTCATATGAGTCAACACGTTTTTAAAACATATTAGAAAATTAACAAGGAACAAGCAAAATGGTCAAACTTATTACATTTATAAAATCCATCTTAGATAAATAAATAAACCACACAGCATGTTCCTCCTCTCATCCTCCCATGGTTTCAGTTACCCATGGTCAACTACGATTCAAAATATTAAATAGAAAACTCCAGAAATAAACAATTTGAAAGTTTTAAATTGCATGCCATTTTGAGTAGTGAGATCATATCTCCCACCATCCTACTTTGTCCTACACAGGATGTGAATCATCTCTTTGGCCAGTGTATCCATACTGTATAACCTAAACTCCAGTTAGTTACTTAGAAGACATCCTGGTTTTCAGACCAACTGTGTCAGTATTGCAGTGCTTGTGTTCAGGTAACATTATTGTACTTTATAAGAGTTTCAAAGTGCCAGGTAATGCTGGCAATTTGAAATGCCAAAGAAAAACATTCAAGTGTTTCCTTAAAACAAAAATGTAGTTGGGCACTGGGTACATGCCTGTAATCTCAGCTACTTGGAAGGTCAACTGCAGCAACTTATCAAGACCTTCTCTCAAAAAAAAAAAATTAAAAAAAGAGAGGGCTGGGGATATACCTCAGTGGTACAGTGCTGGCCTAGCTCATGCAAGGCCATGGGTTCAACCTCCAGTACCAAAAAAGTGAAAATGTAATAGTGCTCAGCAAGGGAAAATATAATTATTTGCAGAGGTTCCTAAGATCTACATTAAGAATGAATCTTGTGTTAAACTTTCACCAAAAAAAAAAAAAAAAAAAGAAATTTGTATTAGTTTTCCTGTTGTGCCTTCGACTGAAAAATTTTTTTAAAAAGTCATAAAAAAACTGATAAAGCTCATAAAGAAAAATTTAACCAACTTTAAAGAGAGAGGGGCATTTTCAAAGCCTTTATTTTTGGAATATGGCTATATAACTGTTCTATTATTAGTTATTATTATAAATCTCTTATAATGCCTAATTTGTAAGTTAAACCTTATCATAGGAATGTATGGATAGGAAGGAACATGAGAAAAATAGAGTGGAGGTAAGGAGAGAAACAAAGAAGAAGAAGGAGGAGAAGGAAGAGGAGGAGGAGGAAAAGAAGGGAGGAAGAAGGAGGGAGAGAATGAGGGAGGGAGGAGTGCAAGCAAAATAGTTCACTTGAAGTGAGTTAAAAGAGATTGCTGGCAAAACAGGTCTTACCTGTGGAATTATATTGAGTCTACCTCGAAGGTCATGAAGTCCAATAGTTGATATGTCTATTCCATCAATAATAATTTTGCCTCCTGATCTCTCCACGATTCTAAATAAGCTATTTGATAGTGTTGATTTACCTGCCCCAGTCCTTCCCACAATTCCGATCTGTAATGAAATGATCATAAACAGTTCACACTGTACATTTTATAAAGGAACAGAGCCCTTGCTCTGATCCAAATGTGTTAGGTGTCAGGTCAGTGAGATCTCATTTTTCCCACTGGACTAACCTTGACTGGTGTGGAAGACATAATGTGTTTTCCCAACATCAGTCCTGTGAAGACCCTCATTACCCACTGGAAAGACTTTGGATACAAAATTTTCCCTCTAGCTTTGAGTGAACTAGTTGCCGCTTAACTAGAGAATCCCAGTAGCCCCACCGATAGCAGGTCATCCCTGAACATTCCTGAACACCCAGTATGTGGGCATCACTGAGAACAAGGTGGTTTTACTGGAACTTTCAAAATGAGAATTTTCTCTACCCTGCTTTCTCACAACTAACAAACAAACAAAGGGGACTGGAAACTTACCAGAGAAGCTGGAAAATCCAAAGGACATATCTGTAATTACCCCTGGTGTATTAAAACAATTTCACATTAAAATTATCAAGGGAGCCAAAGTTAACATTAAGGGTCTTGGACTCCTAGCCAAAATAATAAATACCCCAGTGATTGAACATGTTCCTTTAGTCATAAAAACTAATACAATATTTACAATTTTTATGCTGATTTGTATTTTTGTTTTTAATAGAAGAATATTAGGACAAGAGTTGTTTTCCCTAATGAAAGATCTTAAATCTGACAAAATACATCTGAAAACAAAACAAAACAGGAATTTATTGCATTAACTGGGGTAACTCAAATTCTTGATGGATTTTACTTGTTTCAATAATGTTTTAGTCTTTGATACCATAGCAGTTGACCTGGTTCAGGGTGTTGGAACAAGATGTTTAAGGTTATAAAAGATGAATCTCTGACAAAGCCAATGTAGAACATTGCTATTATTATTTATGTTACTTCCATTTATGTGTAAAGTATCTTTTTCATGAAAATAATGTTTCACATATCATTGTAAAAATGAAGGAAAATGACAGAAGAAAGTAAAAGATCATTTGAAATTATATCACTCAGAAAGAACAACTATTTTTATAACTATTTTTCTATTTTTTCTACTGTGTCTATTTAATTTTTTTAAAAAATTGATATTATACTACCAAATATTTTTCACATACCTTTTTAAAACCAAATTTCATCTCAATCATTAGAAAACATCATATCATGAACTAATTATCCCATTGTATGGATTTACCATATTTTAGGTAAATATTTATTTTTGACATTTGTTTAATAGAAGAAGTAAAAATAAAATAATAAAATTGTGTTTAAAAATAGTGTACAATTTAAAAATGTATTTTTTCTTCATAGAAGACAAACATTTTCTACTATCAACCACATGTCTTTATTACTCTTACATATGAAATATTTTTAAAAGACCATCTTACATTAAATATTATGTTATACTTAACAATAAATGCATTGGATAAGGTACCTTTTCTTCCCCATGAGTCTGGAAAGTGATATCCTGTAAAGCCAAACCAAGATCATCTCGATATCGAGCTTGATAATTAATAAATTCCACTACCCCTTTATTGGGCCATTGTAATGGAGGCCTTCTAGACATAATCCAAGATGCCTTCAAACAAAGAAATATTCTTTAAGTTACACTTACAGTAAAATAATACTTTCTCTTCCCCCCAAATAATTGTCATGCACGTAAGTGAAAGTGAGGAAAAATGATAAAAGACATCATCAATAGATATGATTTTCTGAAAATAGTTTTCAATACTTACCAACATAAAACCTCTCATTGGGTTATAAGAAAATTTTAGAAATAAATTTTTAGAGAGAGCTAAGCTTCCCATCACCTATCAATTTATCATGACAAACTTCCTAAAATCCTATAAAGGGGTTTAGGGTAACTTAAAATTTTAGCTGAGATGAGGAAAATTGATCTCTCATTCATTCCCTAAATACTAATTATTTATAATGCCAGTCAATTTTAGTTGCTGGAGATTTAGCAAAGAGGAAAACAGATAAAGTAATCTTCCACTTTTGAAGTGTGTCTGCTAACAGGGAGGAAAACAGAACTACATAACACAGGAAGAGCATTGGATGAACAAAGCGTTGGAGGATAAGCACTCAGTAGAGGTGGTGGGAAGAGGACATGATTTGTGAGCAGGGTCACTAGCAAAGGCTACACTGCACACAGAGAGGGAACGAGTCACAGGAGTGTCAGCAGAACAGGATTCTCGGGACAAAGGAAACTAACTGTGTGTGCCAAAGACCTGAGACGGAAGCCTGCCTAGAATCTGGAGGGACATCAAGGGGTAGGAGAACACACAGGACTGTTATACCTGGGTAGCCGGTTGAAGTGCTTTATGGGAGGGAGAGATGGCCAATGTCAAGTGATAGCTCAGGTAACATGAGAACTGAATATGGAACATTTGTGATATAGGTAAGACAGGTAAGAGTGAAGCCTTTTTAGAGAGGAAAGGAACTAGAGACAGCAAGTACTGGAAAATTTTCCAGAGAATTCTTCTACAAAAGGGAGCAGAGAAATGGGCCTCTAGAGGGGGTGAATAAGTTTATCTAAATAGATATACCTCTTCTACATCAAGAACTTTTGCAGCAGTATTTGTCATAATTTACATCATATTACATGGAGGTGTTTTTGTTTTTTAAATATATGTGTATACATACACATGCATTTCATTGTGTTTTTCCAGTATGAGAGAAATATATATTAACTGAAAATTTTTAGAAAATAAAGAAAATGATTTTTTTATGTAAGTCATCAGATGGTAAATGGGCTAAGCAAACTGAATGTTGCTTCCTAAAGATTATAAATATAGAATAATGGTCCATGAGAAGGAAAGGCAAGAGCAAGGAGAGAATCCAGAGGGCAATTCAAAGTTCAGGTAGGAGTTGGAGGATGTGGAAGATACCTAAGCATATTTATAGGCTGTGAAAAGTAAGGGAGTGGGGAATTAGAAAGGGTGGGAATTAGGAGAGGTGGTTAATGGAGCAAAGTCTGAGAAGACAGGAAGAAATAAGACAAAAAATATAATGGAAATGTTAGATTTTTATGTAGAGAAGAGAAATTTCTTCCTTAGTGTCCTGAGTGAATGAGAGTTATGAACTAAAGAGAAAAGAGAAATTCAAGTCACTTTTACTATCTTCCCTGTTAATTTATGGAACTTGGAGAGGAAGGTTACCTGATGAGCAAAATACAAATTACAAATTTTATACTGTATCAATAGTTTAATTCTTTGCCTTCCCAAATTATAGTTGATTAAAAGAAAGAAAACAAGCTGATTTATTTTCCTCCATCTTCCCATTCACTGAGGTTTAATGATAAGTTAATGAAACAGAAGGTATAATCACTACAAATGTAATTAATTTAAAAAATGTGCGGACTCTAAATAATTATAAGATGATTATATTAAGGCTTTCTTCACATGTAAAATACCACACAAAGTTATGATTGTAAATTGTATATTTTACCCTATATCAGTAGAGGACACACTATTGTGCCTTTTAAAAACAGGTTATCATGTTTCATTCTTATATCTTGCTGAAACACCTTACAATTTATGGACAGTCTTAATTTAATCAGCAAGGTTTTTATTTCTATTTTAGTGATATATACAATAATAGTGCATTTTACAGTAATTTTGGTAAATGTCATTGAAATGCTGAATATTACAATGTGAGTTTAGAAATACAGGCTTTGTTTAAAATTTAGTTCTTAAGATGTCAACTGAAGGTGCATCATGATGTCTTAATCTTATATCATTTACTGGTTATTGATGAGTGCCTACCTCTTTATCCATATCTTCATATTCACACACTCTTTCAATGGACACTGCATTGGTTTCAATTTCACATGCCTTCCTTACCCAAAAATTCAGAGATTGAGTGATCTTGAGGGTGGGGATAAGAGAAAATATAAGAGATTAATCCATATTTTCATCTTATATGTAAAAAATAATACTTCATTTTTGTAAGGTTTCATTCTCAGAGTTTTCAAATACCTCATCTCTTTTGATTATTTAACAACTCTAAAAGAAAAGCATATTTATACATACATGCACATCTGTGTTCCCTTTAAGTATGTTAGACCTACCAATATAATAAATAACAGAATGATCTGGAAGATGATAGAATGATCAGAGTTCAATACAAAGTAAAGAAATCCATACTTGATGTAAGGAATAATGACTATCAAGATGGATAGGCTGTGCCTCACAAAATCTGTTTCCTAAATTCAAATAAAAGAATGCATAAACACTGGAGCATTCTTTACTACCTTCCACCAGAAGGAAGACTCTCCTACCCTCTATTTTATTTCCTCATTATTTTTGCAATCAGTAATTTGTTTGTTTTTAACCCTGCCCTCAAATGTAAGTTCTCCAGGTTGTAATTTCAAGCTTACTTTTGAAAGTCAAAAGCTTTGACAATTTTATCTTCAGTTTGGTGCCAACTCATCTGATGACCTACCTGACTTGAACAGACGAGGAGCTCCTTAAAATGCTTTTGAACTCACTTGAGGTATATAGTCACACATTTCATTGAAGAAATAGTAATATTTGATTATGAGGTTTTGCCCCAAACCCTGTACATGTATTCTATATTCCCTTTCTAGAAGTTGAAATCCAGAATACTGAAATGCTTCGAGGATTTTGAATACAAGACTAAAGTATGTACCCAAATCACCTAGACTTACCTCCTAATAAAGTGTAATTATGTTAACCAGTTTATGGCATTTACTCTTTTACAAAGGAGATATGGACACACTCTTACTTGTGCTTTGCAGTGTAATATAAAATAGGGCTTAGGGGACAATTCATTAGCAGAGTAGAAGCAGAGCATATACTTCCCCCAGGGCTTCAATTTATCTGATTGCTTCAGCAGGGCAAAGTGAACACACCAGCTACGGTGGGGAGAGGCCATACCCTGTAACCCTCTATAATTATAAGGATGGGGAGTAAGAGACTCGTGGGTCACTGTGGAACAATAGAAGGTTCCTGGTCCTCCAGGACTCCAGCCCATTCTTTCTGGGAGCTAACTTAAAATTGCTGAGCCAGCTCCCTGCTACAAAGAAAAGAGAGGAAGAAATGAGCCTCCAGGGTAATCCAGATTTGCCTCTCATTACTTAGTTAATACAATCTATAATTCAGACAGGCAAAGGAGAAGAGTATTTAATTAATTGGATTATAAACATGCCATGTACCACAAAATCATTATTACTTACATTTAGGGCATAGGATATAGACAAACCAACTATTGCTGAATCTATGGAATTGCCAGCCAGCACAGCAAGCAGAGCAGTAAAAAGTAGCATTAAGTTGCCAAGAAATTCAAGTCTAACAGACATCCACCTGTAATAAATGGAATATATTCCTAAGAACTGAAATGCAAAAGTTTTGGTGCACTTAATACTAACTCTACTCTGGGAAACTGAGAAGCAAACATCAATACTACTTTCTTTGCCCTCACCTTACTTGGAACTCACTTAAACACAGGATTATCACAATGATGATAGCCTAAAGGATTCCTCTGCATGAAAATTTTTTACTTTTGCAGAATTTTGCTTTAAAACTTAATCAGAATTGAAAAGCAAAAGAAAAGAACTTTAGTTAAGATTGCATTGAATAAATCCTATTGGCAAATCAGTTACTTCTCCAGATACATATATTGTAAAATCAGATGCATTAAATACTTATTAAATTATTCTCTAAAAATTAAAATACTCCCAACTATTAGTTATTATTTCATTATTTCCTCTTTTAGTAACATTATAACTTGAAATTAAAATCATCATAGAATAGTATATAAAAACAAAATATATTCTACAAACACTGACTACAACACAAAGAATAATATCTTAGTCATTCTAATAGCACCCTATGATTCCTTTGAAATACTTGAGACTTTGTTTTCATATAAAGTAATATATGTCTTGTATATGAGTATGTATATAGATATGATTTAACTTAAATGCATATTAAACACTAGAAAATATTCAGGATTTATATATGTGTGTATAAATATATATATTTAATTTAATTTAATGTATGTTAATTTGATGAAAGAGCATTAGAAAATCTCTTTTATTTAAAAGTTAGTGAACAAGCTCTCTAAGAATAGACAGGTTCCGAGCTAGGTTTATTGATGTGACTTACCTGTTTGAAATTACATTATTGTAGAAACAGACCAAGTTCTCATTCACTACCTCTCTGTTTTGTTGGATAAACCTCTGTTCATGTCCGAATGCTCTAATAGTGGACACTCCTGATAAAGTCTCACTGAAGTGAGAAATGACAGGAGAACGGGATGCTCCTGACAAACGCCGAATCTGTCGAGAGCTGGCTATGTAGTATCTCTAATCAGAAGACAGAAAGAGGTAGTTGGAAAGATGTAGCAGAAATTGCTTCAATGATTTAAAAACCTCAAGACCCTTTGTATTGTGAGTGAGAGTGACTCCCCAAAAGCTTGCGTCCAAATTCAAACACCTCTCCCTGTATCTGTGAGCATTATCTTATTTGGAATTAGAACTTTGGCAGAGGTACTTAATTTAAGGATCTCAAAATAAGATCATTCTGGATTTTTGGTGGGCCCTTAATCCAATGCTGTGTCTTTACAAGTCTCAGTACAGAACAGACAACACAGGGAGAATGCCATGTGTGCAAAGGAGGAACTTTGAGTGACATGTCCATAAGATGAGGAAAATGCTAGGGTTGCCAACAGCCAAGAAAAGCAAGGATGAAGCATGAAACAACTGCTTGGAGTCCCCAGGAGAAACCAACCCAGCCTACAACTGGATCTTAGACTTCTGACCTCCAGAATTGTCAGAGGATACATTGTGGTCATTTTGAACTGTCCAGCTTTTACTTATTACAAGAAAAAACTAATACCCCTTTATAACAGTGAAAATCCCAAATTCTGAACAGTAGAGCTAGGACATAATTAGGAAATATTTCACTTGCATGGTGCTCTTAAGTGACCATTATTGAGTACCTACTATAGAAAATGCTCTTTGTCATATGCTGAAAACATGACCAGGCAGTTAACCTATGAAGTGAGGGAAGCTGACCAAGGATATAATATTTTTTTTATCTGAACAACATTACAAAAAAAATTATTGTTTCCTCCATGAAAAAGGTATTAGTGTAGCCACAATTACGATTTGACTACTCCCCCTTAGCCTTAGGGATTGTGGAGAGCTTAGAAGGGCTATTATCCGAAATTAACTGAAACATCATTAATTAGCCATAGGAAATTGCTACCAATTGGAAATGAAAATCAGGGATTACCAGATCTTGCACATTTTTCAGAAAAATCTCTACATCTGGAATTTGATGTAAAATCCCTAATTTTAATATGTCTTTATTTTGGTAAAAATCCTGAGCAAGCTAAACAAGCATGTATCTCCAGTCATGTATAAAACTATCAGTTCATAGTTCACAAGCTATGCTCTATACTAAGTGCTCTGGAAATACAAAGGATTATCGCACTGTAGAGGCTGCAGAGAGACTTACCAGACTGTCTAGTTCATAGATGCTGTTTTTGGAGACACCGACCTTGAGAGTAGCTGATTAAGGGTGAGATACTTTTCCCTGGGTAAATGTGTATGTGAATACTATACATCCTCAGAGGTTTAAAAAAAAATTCATTGACTTATAGAAGCCATGCAGTCCTTCCATGAAATTCTCCAAGGAATCTAGTTTAAGAACCATTGATCTAGTCAGTTTCTCATACTCCAGTAGGAATCACCTGGAAGGTTTGTTAAAATGCAGACTTCTGGGCCCATACAGAGATATTCTGATTCAGCAGGCCTGGGTATACCACGCTTTGAATAGCACATGTCTAAGTTAAACTGCTTTTTCCACAGGCAAGAGAAGTAGAGCCAAGAAAGGGAAGTTATAGTCCTGGTACATGAGTCAAAGAGGTGACAAGAACTCAAGCTCCTGAATCCAAATTCAAGGATCACCCTGTTCAACTTCCTAAGGGTTTTTAGTGGCCACCTAGTTCACTATTGGCCACCATATTACAGTTTACCAACTATGAGATCATGACATAAAATTTCATTTATGATGTATATTTTTTGAAGTGGATAAAATTTATCTTCAATATCATTCTTCTGTTTTCAGATTTATTTTTAAAATATGAGACATAGTCTCTGGCCTTTGGAAACATATAAACTGGTCAAAAAGACAACATGTGGTCTCCTAAAAAGTAACTTATAATATTAGTAGTATAATAAATACATTTTACATGGGTGAGTTTGCACAAATTTGGTAGAAAATGATTCACACAGAAAATGTAATATAACATAGTCCATATAGGGTAAGATCTAGGTAGAGGGAATAGATAAAACATGCAAAGTAAGAGGGATAATAATAGCACATGTTCTGAAATGAGAAAATGGTTAACATTCTGTCTTAAGCAGACTAAATTCTAATATGAATTTAAAGAGTTGAGGTTTTGGAAAGGATTCAAACTACAGACTGCATCCTTTTGTGGAAAGAGCTTTAGAATATTTTGATATCCAGTTTAAGATATATATTAGGAAATTTTGTTTACTTACTGTTTCCTTACAGTGACATAATTTTGGAGTTCAAATTGGTTAATTATATTTTAATATAAAAATAAGATGTTGAATAACATGAGAGACATATTTAGTTCTTCCAGCAAAAGTTTGCTGTTATCTAGGGTGATAGGACAAAAGGTAGTACTTATTTCTGCTTTGGGTATGCAGCAAAGTAGCAAAGCTTAGTGACAGCACCAGCTGCTGCTCCTCTGGATTCACTGCACTATGAGCATGAAGACTACTTTTTCCATGGATGGCTCCCAGCCAAAGACTGGATATGAGGGAGAGGATCCATTTAGGAGTCACATGGGACCCTCCAGTGGATGACCTTGGCTGAGATCTTCCCTTTGAACTGAATGCACCTTTTATAAAAATATTCTGCAGTGCCAGACTTTTCCTCCCTGATTCCTCTAGCTTCTCTTCCATCACAGGGATCCCACATACATTACTGTCTGAGAGTTCTCCCAGCTACACTTTATTCTGTTTCCTTTTTATCTTTGACATGCATTTCCCAAAGTATATCTACAGAACATTTCATTGCTTCTTGGTCGCTACTTCTTGGAGAATCTGGACTAATAGCCAATTTAAATGGGTATAAAACTGTATTGGACTGTAGATGCATGTTATTAATACAAATAAACACCCAAGTACTTACTTGTATGGTGAAATACAAGAAAACCAAGGGAATAATCCCACCAATGATGAGTGGGAAAGCTCCCACAATGACCAAAATGGTTCCAATAACATCCAATGTACGATTCAACCAGGTCCGTAAATAGTAATGGAAACGCGTATCAATTATAAACATATCCTGAAAAAAAATTGACACCAGGTCTCTTTATTTTTAACTATTCACAGTTCAGAATGAAAAAAAGATGAAATATATCCTTTAATGGAAAAATGAAAAAGAATTTACACAAATGTGACAATCTGATGTCTTAGAAGTCTAACTACACACTTTGTCCCACAGCCATACATTTTTATCTTATAATCAACTGTAATAATTATAAGGCTCTTCTAGTAACAAGATGCTTATGATCAATGCCTATTTCCCAATGGCAATGGTATAGCAATTAATTATATTGTTAAAGTCTAGCCCTGATTTAAAAAAAGAGAGGGTACAAAATCTGGGATCCTAATAGCTAGGTTTTCAAAATTCAAAATTTGGGTCATTGGGCATTGGGTTACCACTCTCTGCAACTCCAAGATTGGAAAACATTCTTAGGCATTGTTATTCTCTCCAGTGACCTTGCTGAATAGCTGGATCTTACCCAGATCAGAAGATGCAGGAAAACAAAAGAAACTTCCTTCAGAGAATCTAAACTAAACTAAAAGATTGAAGTGGATAATAGGAATAAGGGAAGGACAATGGTAAAGTCATACATTAATTTATATTCTTGTCATATAGCAATTGAATTTATGTGTGTGGTATAAGGTATGACCTAAAAAATCCAGAGAATAGGAAGATAATGAATCTTAATGGAATGAACTCAGTTCAGGAGAAAACTGATATAAGAGTACAGATAAATTGTATTAATTCTGTTTTTATTTTTGTAATATTCCAATTATCTCATATACCAAATAGTAAAACAGGATTGTATTTGTAAGTAATTGCCTGCTTGGCTTGAGAATTTATCTTCCAATACCCCCATCTACCCAAGACACAATCATTTGAAATTTTACTTTATAAAAATGACAATTATTCTATAAGTTGTAATAAGAAATGTCCACTGGGAGTGATAGACTGCTAGTGATCAAGTTCTACCATCAAGTTTTCAAAGAACAGTATACACATTGGAATAAATAAGCAACATTTAATATTCCATCAAAATACATCACATAGTTATTGCACAGGCATTTTCACATTTTATCTTCATTCTCCTTCATAGACATGCATTATTTTTACATAACTATATTAACATATTTTAAGGTTATAGACCTGTACTAATACAGAAACCACTAGCAATATTTAGTGATTGAATGTCTGAAATGCGGCAACTGCCAACTGAGATATGCTATAAGAATATAATATAAACCAGATCTGAAGATTTGTAATTCATTTTTAATCATTAGTTATATATTGATTGTAGTTTGGAATAATGTTTTGAATATGCTGTGTTGATAAAATATATTATTATAATTAATTATTTTGACTGCTTTATTGTGTCTACTTGAAACTTAAAATTACATGTGATTTGCATTCTATCTGTTGGACATGCAATTTTAAGTGCTTACTAGTGTTTAACACAATGAGAACCCCTATAGGAAAGGAGGACACTGAACATCTTTATCCATCCCTCACTCACCATATGTGATTTCCTGATTTATTAAAGGAAAAATATAGTCAATGTCCAGATATTCCCACATACACTTACATTTTCTTTCCTTTCTTAGCCTTAACCAGTGAGTGTCACTTTATGTATATGAAAAAAAGAGTTGTAGATGCCAAAGCATATGCTGTTCTTGAATTATTTAAGCAATCTTCAAAGCAATTTTAATTAAATGCTTAAGATATGATATCAATTATAAATTTCTTACTAAATTTGACAAAAATCTGTACTAAACACAATCCCAGCAATGTTTATAATAAAAATGTTTATAGTAGCATTTTTAGAAATGAACTACAAAGAACTACTCATGAGTCATTACTTTAGGTATGATATTTGACAAGGAAAGCCTTTCCTTACCTTGGTGAATCGACTGATGATTTGACCAATGGGATTGGTTTCAAAATACTGGAGTGGGAGGTGCAGCACATTACTCAAGAGCTGAGCATATAAGGTTCTTGAAGCAGTCAGTGATCCTCTAGTGAGTACATAGGCTCCAGAGCAGACAAAAAAACCTAATTACAAATGTTAGGATCAGGTTCACATCTTAAAGGAATTTTGTGTTTTAATTCTCAAAGATCTGCTTATAATATCATTTTTACAAATAGAAAATCCAAATATCATACTTAAAAATGTACAATTGTGGACCAAAGCAAATGTTAATGTAAATGTACTTGGTGCACTGGAAATGACAGTCTGATGGTCTGGCATACCACCATAGGTTGATGGTCAAAGGTTCTATACAAAAATGCACAAATGTTAATAAAAGATCAATCTGGTTCACAGAATGTTAGCATCCTATCAAGTTTATAATGTCATGTGGGAAAATGTGGTTGTCACTAGTGTTGTCAGCCAAATGGTTCCAAGTTGTCTGAGCTTCTAGGTACATGGTACAGTTGTACCTTCTGGCCCTTTGTAATTGATAATACCAAGCACACAGTTCTGAACAATGAATTGTGACAATAACACATGGCACTTCCACGTTAGAGTATTTAATTGCTGGTGTCAACCCTGCTACAGCTCCAATTTCCTTTATATGGTGCCTGCTAACATTGAAATGATGACTGAATTGCTCCTTCAATTTGAGTTCCTTAGGACAAGAAACTCCCTTTCTCAACTCCAGTGGACACAGGATATGAATGGGAAGTAAAAATTTTTTTGATGTCATAAGCTACTGATATTTGGCTGGTGGAAGGGTTGTTTATATAATAACTAAAACGTCAGAAAATAATATGAAATAACTGTGTAGCTTTAGTGGAAGAGGCTAGAAAACAGTTATTAGTATACATACAATGTTGATTTTGACAACATATAACCAAAGACAAGCCCAGAAAAGAGCTAACCAATGTATGAGAAGAAATGAAAGAGTCCCCAGCTTGAAGAAATAGTGGGGCTTGAGCCAAAATGTTGTGTTACAATGTTCAGGAATTACTTTGTAACCCAAATTGTTTCATGCAGAGTAATTTCAAGTACTTCTATAGGAGGAAGTTCTTTGAAAATACATTTCTATTACCATGGAAAACTGAGAGGCAAACCAATGAGGAAAACAGTAGAGCTAATACGTTAAAAGGTTTGTGGACACTTCCTTTGATCCTTTGGTTAAAGTGTCTTTAAAGATGTAGGCTTTTCAGTGATTGCACATTGGGATAATTTCTTACAATCTATCTTCTCTCACCCGTACAATATTTTAAAATTCTTTAAATTGTTTAAGAGCTATCTTGTTCTCAATTGAATTATTTCAACATATTCTACGTTTACTTTATGAATGCAGTATTTTGAATCTCTGAAGATACTAATTAGACCTTTTTAAGCTTCTCTTCTCATCTAAATGATTGCTTTCTGGATTTAGCTGCTCTATTTGCTGTTTTTTACACTGTTGGTGTGATTAAAACACAGGATCGGTTTAAACAACTGAGGAAAAACACATATGATAGGGCTTTCTTTTGCCATTGCTCACATTTATTTCCCTAAACATTTCTCTCTCTTGAATGCAAAGCCTTACTTCAAGGTTGACTTACGTGGGAGGATATGACACCAGAAGTCTTCAATTTGGAATAAGACCCAGCAGGCATATATGCTCATATGCTACAATAAGAAAGCTTTCCTCTACATTTGTCACACACTCTAATATTCCTACTTTCCTCTATAAACATCATCGTTCTGGTTTTCACTGCATTGTTCCTATGCCAGTGCATACTTTGGTGGTGATGGTAGTAGTGGTGTGTCTTGCAGGAGATGCTGATGGGTTAGTAGAATAATATCCAAGTGAATTTTCTCATGACTTTCATGCAACTCAATTCTATCCTTTGCAACCATAATAACTAGTGTTTTCCAGTGGCTCTACCAAGCATCTCCCTCTTCTGTAGAGTTTCTCCAGTTTTTATTCCTGGCTACAGGTTCTTCTATCCTTGCTTTTCTACATGTATAGCGGTTTATGTAGAAATTTATAACTCTGAAATTCCCTGAAGCCTTTCCTTTTATATTTATTCACTGTCGTTTCAGTGAAATTTTGTGTGGTAAGTAAAGTAAATGGTGCATTGAGTCATTTTAAACTGGAAGCAGCAGTACACTCTTTAAACATTACATTTGGGAAATAAGGTGCCTATGTTTTATACCTTAGATTGGAGAAAGAAAGTCCCTAATAGTGAGGCATAAAACACAATAGATTAGGAATATGCAGAGTGTCCTAGAGATTTTAAAGCAAATAGCTGAGACTCAAAAAAAAATGTTCAGGGCTATTTATTTTTTAGAAAATGAAGGAAGATCTTCATTGTTGTTATAAAATATAAAGTTTTCTGCTTCAGTACTCTACTTTTGTTCAAATGTTAGCCTTCTATATTATTTATAACATTTAGCCTTGACATTTGAAAATGCTTTTTTTGCCTTGAAGTTAAAAAAAATTTGAGCTAATATAATTTAAGTGAAGATAATATGAGTACAGCCTACTCTTGATTGTACTGAGTTCCATAATATTTGGCTAAGGAGTCCTGAAAAGATCAGAAATTTTTAAAATTTTATTTTCATTTTTTTACTTGACTTATGGAAATTTATACCTTATAATTGTAATTAATAATAAGCCTTGAGACAAATTTAAAATTTTAAATGTAAAAAACTAAAAACAAAAGACAGAAACCTTCAAAAACATTTATTTATACCCTACTGACTACAGACCACTCTAAACAAAAATCTGGCCAATCAGGAAAATACTTTTATAAAAGGCACACTCTTGTATTTGTCACAAAATACTTCTTTTATTTAGTGGTGATTGTGATATTGTGAAAAAGTAATATTTTTTACAAGTGATATTGTGAAAATAACTTGCATAGTTTGTGTTATCATAAGAAAGATATCTGCTCATCTAAAATATGCTTTAAAGAATGTTGACTCTACTATGATTTTTAAAGCAATTCACTGGAATGGTATAAATTGCCTCAAAAGGGGGAGGTGGGGGGCAGGAAAGGGGAATGGGTATAGTAATGATGGTTGATAAAAAATATATATAAATATATATATATATATATACTGTTCATTGAAAGTGCATATAAAGATGTTTAATATGAAGAAAAAAAATAAATAAATAAATAAATAAATTGCCTCAAAAGCATGTGCTAGTTACAAACAGAGATTCATGTATAAATGGATTTTTTTTTTTGGCTGCTAAGAATTCTGTCTACTAAAGTCTATTTCCTCATTGTTTTACAAACTTATAGCCAATAAATTTGAATCAATTCAAAACCAGTTTCCTTCTGTAATCCATCTCTTCATACTATAGCTAATTCTAATATTGCATGTCAGTCATTAGCATCTCTTCCTTCCATGAATATTGTTAACAGAATTATAGAACAAACACAAATTCAACTCACAATATTTGCCTACCTGCATTTTAAGACATTTATTTCATTATCTTCAAAAGCATGTGAAGGAGTTAAAAAAAAAAATATGCCATTCTGGCATATTGACTATTTTGCGTTAAAAGCATGAAAACATCAAGTGCAAGAAGATCACCCAACTGCCTTTCTGTTTGTTTAAAGGAACAGACGAATTCCCCTATGAAAAATGCTCTCCCTATACTAGAAGGAAAGCACAATTCTTATCATTAAGAATGGGAGTCAGGTCCCAAAGAATTCTGTACACACCCATTCAAATAGCTCTGATCTACTAAGCCTTCCCAAGTAGTTTAGTTGCTTTTAAACAACTTAGTAATTCTTTGTATGATTTAGCATGTAAGTGATTACTCTGGTTGTCAGGGTTTTCGTTTCTTTATGAAAGTTTCGTTTCTTTATGAAAGTTCCTATTCCTCCAAAACTTCTATTAAATTAATATGATTTTTTTCTTATTGATCCATCTTATATCAATTTAACTTTCAGAACTAGCAGAAAAGAAATCCTAAAAAGGAAGAAGAAAAATCGTGCCCCTCTCTCTTACACATGCATCTGTTTTTCCTTCATATTCTTTTTTATTTTTTTGGTACTGGGCATTGAACTCAGGGGTACTCGACCACTGAACCACATTCCCAACCCTATTTTTTTGCATTTTATGTAGAAACAGGGTCTCACTGAATTGCTTAGCACCTCATGGTTGCTGAGACTGGCTTTGAACTCACAATTCTCCTGTCTCAGCCTCCCAAAGTGCTGGGATTACAAGTTCGTGCCACTGCGCCCGGCTTTCCTTCATATTCTTAAATATCACAATGTCCATGTAGAAGTTTGTTATTTTCTTTCTGATTTGATATCATAAATGAAACTAGTTGCATTTATTTCTCAAATGTCTTTATATTTATACTATGACTGAGTATCTTTGTTCTTTGAAACCGTCTAACATCTTTGAAGGATTATATATTATAATTATATTATATATACACATATATATGTATGTGTGTGTGTATATATATGTATGTATGTTGTGTATTCTCCTTAATTCTCAAACAATTGCATTTCCTCATCTCCTATAATGTGTATTTTCCCATCTTTTTCTCCATGATGTTTCTTGACTATAATCAGGGTTCTTTTCTCTCAGTTTTCTTTCTCCTTCACATTGTAACATTTCAGCACCATTGATAACTTCTTTGAAACACTAACTTCTTATTTTTAAGTTTTAGTTTTGCTACATCATAATTTTTATGCCCCACACTGAAGGCAGTATATTATAGCATCAAGTTTTTCAAAGTATATTCTATGAAAGGAATGTTTTTCAAGATGTTAATGGTAAAAACATTTTTAAAAATTCATAGTCAATGGATTTGAGAAACATTGAGTCAAACAGAATTAAATAGGTTCATTTATTTTTAGTAACCTAAAATCTTTAATGAAATCAAGAAAGAAGATTTCAGACTCAAAAGAATATAGTTTCCACTTTTCCAAACCTATTGAAATATAGAACTCAGTTTGTGGAACATACTTAGAGTTTCATTTAAAATCCTTTTTGACTTTTAAATTTTATGTTTAAGAACATACATTTGGGAAGGCAGACCTGGATTCAAATTCTATCTCCAAAATATACTATCACAGAATGTTGATCTATATTTAGCTTCTCCTTTGCTAAAAATACCCAACATTTATTGCACTCCTGATATATGCTCAGCACTTTTCTACCTACTCTACTCAAATTGTCTAATTTAATCATGGGGAATAATGTCTGTGTGGGAATATCTACATTGTATGAGTGATAAAATCGAGAGTTTAAGGAGTCTCTCTTTAATTGTTAATTAATCTATTAGTTTAAAAGTATGAAGTTGCCATTTTTGTGAGTTAGAGAAGGTCAAATTTCATTTTTCTCAACCTCTATAACTAAAATAAGATGTATTTCCAGAAATAGAATGTATTCACATTATTGTGCTTCTTTTATCTCTATCTGACTGGGGAATAATCTCCGCTCAGCTTCTATGAAGCTAGTTCACCAGTTAGCTATATGGACATAACCCTCATTCACCTTCGTGGCCCTTAATTTTTATTCATAATGGCCACATGTGCTCTTGTGGCTTCCTTTATTATCTGTGTAGAATGATTCCAAGTCTAAGTAGAACCACAGAAACATAAGATGTTAGAATTTAGAGAAAATGCAGAAATTATCTAGTCCAAGTCTCTCATTTTACAAAGAAAACTGTTTCTTAAACTTCCAGACATGCATTTTAATCTGTCTACTGGAAGAAAAATGGTGTCAATAGCCATGAACATTTTCCATTAAATGTGTCAAAAACTGAATTTACTATTTGTCTGTCCCAACAATTAAGGATCCCTTCCTATTTCTTTATTTTTGCCATCATTGCTTTTCTAGTTACCAAATCTAAACCTCAAAATCATGACTGATAGATGTCCTTTTCTCACTCACCCTCAAGTCTTATGTACATTTTCACTGCAATGACTTTCTCATCCATCCTTTTTAACCAATCCAATTGCAGCTCTCTATCCATTCTTTCATTGGTCCATTCATTCATCATGTATTTATTCAACCCTCTTCTGTCTTGTACCCATGAGCCGGCACTAGATAGAGGCTCTGGGTAATTCACAGATGTATCAGACAAGAAAACTTTCCACATTAGATTGCCTTCTTAGACTTCTAAATACCCTTGATTATTTTTCCTTCTACCAACTTCAACTTCTTCCTGATCTGTCTGACTCTTGTTCTTACAATAAGAAAAATGTACATTTTTAATAATTGCTGCTGAGTTTTTTCCTTTTCTGATATATAACTCAAACTATGTAACTTTTTCTCTCCAATGCCCAAAGTTTTCCACTTGATTTTTCAAATCTGGTCTCCAACATGTCTCAAACATGTCTTCAACATATCTTCCATCTTTGATCCCCTCCTGCCCTACCAGTAACCTGAAGACCACTCAAACAGGCACCTTCATTCTTGCCAAAATACCCTCTTACTACCCCTTATCTTTCTTACACCTTTCTATCTGTCTCTTATCTACTCTGTTCTGTCACCTCAGTGTATCAAAATTCTATCTATCCTCTTAGTATCACTTCTAACTCCAAGTATTCTTTAGAAGTCACATTAATATTGCAAATAAATATGGCCTTCCTGCTTGGAATCCTCCTAGAGCTTTCTCTTTTGATTGCTTACCATGCAGTTTGTGCACCTGGCCTATGTTCATTAGGCTTTAATTCCTTAACAGACTTTCCTATTGATCTTTGCATCACTTCCAACCATCACACACACAGAGTGATACCTAGTCAGGCCTTTTGAATGCTGCATGGTTTAATATATAAGTTTCAGTGTCCTTCAGTTTTATAATGGTGACAATGGCATCTTTCTAGATAATTACTGTCAAGACTAAATAAAACAAAGCTGACACTAGCACTTAGCTGACACTAATAAGCTTTGGTATACTCTCTCAAATCTGGGAAACTGGAAATACATGCATTTTAGTTATCTCCAAACATTTGAAAATTATGGCATTAATTTCGAGATGTCATGATGCCATATGCATGTGTTTGAATCAACTGAGTCAGGATAAAATGAGAAAGAGAAAAGCAAGTAGACATTTTTTTTTTTTACCTTGAATTAATCCCAATAATCCATAGGTATTAAGTTTATTGCTTCTTATATGCTTCCAATCTGTGAAATCATTCAAGTGTTTTGCTTCTTTTGCCCAGGCACTAAGCCATAGATTCTGTCCAATGCTCATCAAATTCTGTCCTAGAGAAGTGGCTACTATCAGCCACACCCAGGGCCAGCCAAAGGCTTGGAGATACTTCAGAATTATTGAGAACTTCACCTAAGGCAAAAGTGTTCTAAATTAGATTGCTGAGAAATGCTAAAATGTGACATGCCAGCTTTGAATATTTTATTACTGATAATTTCTGGTTAGTATCAATTAAACAAATACTGTAATAAAAAGCCTCAAAGTTGTATTTTAGAGTCAGATAAGATAGATTTAAATCTTATTCTGACATTTCCTATACTTTGGGATGGTGATCTCATTACTACCTCTTCTAACCCCCAGTTTCTTCATCTGCAAATTAGAATAAGAACAAGTAGTCATCTTAAAGTATGTGCAAAGCAGGAAGAACAGTCCTGAATGCTTAAAAGTAGTCAATTAATCTTGGTTACTGTCATTAGTAAAAGAGAATATGCATAACTAAATATAGGTAGCCGTTACTAAACACCACTACCATATCCAACAATTCCATTTAACTTAATTTTTACAAACTATTATATACAAGCCTCCTCAAATTAAATGGAAAATTCATAGCATTTATTAATAATGAAATATAACATTTTATATTTGGGTGATTAATAACAAGTAACATTAGTTCTTCTGATTCTTACCCCACCAACAGGGATCTTTTCTTTTTTAAATAAGAACTGTTTTCCATGGTCCAGGGAAGGCCTAGGAAACCAAGATGATGTTTAGTTTTTAGGTTTTAGATAACTAAACATTTTTTAAACTTATGCACTACAAACCATTTTTCACGTGTTCTCCTACTTCCTTACCTTGATAGTAATGTGAGTTGCATTGATGATGACATTTGTCCTTCAGTCTTATACAGGGGAAACTGTTTCTCTCTCATACCTCATTCAGGTTAGGGTCAGAGCATGTTGTCTGATTCTTTATTGCTTCTAAATAATTACCTTTCAAAACTGAGTCAAGTCACTGGATCATTTATGCTAATGCCACCTGGATGTGCCGTACCCTACCACTCCTTCTTGACTCACTTCCTGGTATATCAGAAGACTCCCCAAATCCATATTCTTCCCACTTTGTTCTTCCACCATCCTGGTAAAGTCATAGTGTTCACAGACAACTATGTCAAACTCAGCCCTTTCTGAACTTCATGACCTTCATCGTTTCAGGTCCTTCAACTTTATTCTACTTTAATCATTACATTTCATGACTTTAAGCTATAAATTGTATTATTCAGAATCAACTCACCCATAAAAACCCATATAAATATTTCAATCTCTGGTCAGAACCTTTTCTATTTCAGTTGTAAATTCAATTACTTCCACCACACCTAGATTCCCAGTTCCCAAATCTACCTTTCTATCACGTTTTTGCTCTTCAATGATCAATGATCCTAGCTAGTTTACCTGGGATTTCCCTGGTTTTAGCATTGATTATTCCACAATCTAAAATCTTCTTTAGTCAAAAGAAAAACTACGCCCTCTCTCTAGTTCCTTCATTACCCTGCCTATCCTCTATGATTTCATTTTATCCAAACTGTGGTAATATGATGAACTCTCAGGCCTACTTTCTTTCCGTTAAATTTCCCAGAACTCACTTATCAGTCCTCCTCACACCTATCCTGTAGAGTGGTGCTTCAAAACATCATGTAACCCCATAAACTGGTTCCACCATAAATGGATGTCTTTCTTGCACTTGGGCTCTTAATATCTCCAGAAGGGTTTACAACACTCTCAAAAGGAGGTCTTTTATCCTGCTTCATGAAGAAAATGGAAACAGACAGGAAGGCAACCACCAAACCTTCATATGTATTTGCATTTCCACCCAGCCTTTTCTCATTTTCTCCTATAACAAACACAGAGAGTTCCCTCCTTAGATCCAAGGATAACTTGATGGCCTGAGTCCTGCTCTGTCTCACTTTCTCAAAACACATTTATTAATTACAGTGTTTCTACACTTTTCTGTTAATGAGCCCCCGATAGTGTTTGTTAAAAACACAGATTGTGACATTTCTCCTCTAGAAATCTGTCATTTAAACAAATGATTCAAGGAATTGTCATCAGAAGACAAGACTGAAAAACCATTGTACTCTCTTTTCTAATTGTCATCTTCTTCCTTTCTACAGATGCTTTTCCATCAGCCTATAGAGAACATGTGCTTCTAATTTTGAAACCAGTTCCATCACCAAAAAAAAAAAAAAAAAAAAAAAAAAACCAGCGAAAACAACTTACTCCAAACTATGTTCCCTTCTTACTATCCCACATCCCACTTCTTGCCTTCCTTTTGTTGTTTTTTTTTTTCCCCAAAATTTTCCTGCCCAACCATCTTTTCCTCCTCAAACTTTCTGGCATCTTCCTAAAACAATTTTCATCAAGGGTGCCAGCCAACTACTTATCACGGCATCTACTGCATACTTTTGAAAATTACTTTGAGAAATGCATTGGGTACTTTGACCACTTTCTTGTTTAAGGTACTCTTGCTTTTCTGCTGTATCTGTCTCCTACCTCTATGGAGCACCACCGGTTTCTCTTCAAGCTCCTTTCTCTGTCTTTTCTTTAATGTTTATATTACTAAGGCTCAGTTCTAGACATTATTTTCTTTGTATAATTCATACCTCCTAAGCAATCTCATCCATTCTCATAATTTCAATAATCCTCTTTCTTGTGGATAACTCTCATATTGGTATATTGTGTCCACATCACTTCTCTGAGCTCCAGTTCCATATATCAAACTCCCACTCACAATATAATTTATTTCATTGCTTGTCTCATACACACCCTAAAAGGAACTAGTTATTTTTCTGCCTTCTCCAAACTTTTCTGACTCTGCAAAGAGTTGCAGTACAACTTCTGTCTCAATCATGGGAAATTTCCAACTAATTCCCAAGTACTAGTCAATTGCATCTTCTAATTATCTCTGGAATTATATTATTGGAGAAGTATTTGGTAAATGTCAAAAAACATGACAAAGAGTAAGGAGAAAGTAGGCAGAGAAAGGAGAAGGAAAAGAAATAGGGAGGGATGGAAGAAGAAGAGGAAGTGGAGGAGGAGGAGGAGAAAGGGAAGGCAAAAGAAGGAAAGAGGAAGAGGAAGAAGGGAGATAGAGAAAGAAAAGATTCATAATCCTATATTTCAGAAAATCTGTGTTAAGATGTTATGAATATTTTGTAGTTTCTCTATACATGTGTTGTATGATAATAAATATGTTCTATAACTGGTCTTTAATTTTTTTGAATTTTTATATGGTTTTATAACTCAATATATAATGAATATTCAAGAGGTTTCTATAACATATCTTATAACAGCATCATATTTTATTATATGATAATATAATAGTATTTTATAATTTTACCATTATGTGGTATAACAGGCAATACATATATTGGTTACTATTGTTTCCAGATGTAATTATTGCTAAAATTAGCTTTTTGAAAAAGTAGATTGTCCCTTGTAGTGCATTATATATACAGAAGCATAGGTATGCTAAATTCTAAGTCCTTTGACATATTTGATATTAATATGACCTCTAGAAATAATGGAACTGATGTACACACCCATAAGCAGATCATGAGAAGCTCCCATTTCTCCTTATTTTTCATTTTATTTATCAGAATAAGAAATGCCTTATTTGATCAGTTTGTGAGTTCTTCCCTTCCTGTCTTTGGCACTAACATCAAGAAGCATTCTGTGGGAGGCTGCAGAATGTCCTCTGTAGGTCAGCCTCACCATCAGAGAAAGATATACTATTTTACAGACACTTGCTTTGGAATAGCTCCTGGTATTATGATTTGGGTTAATTACTGTCATCATCCTTCAAACCCTTGGCATAGCTTCTGTTTGAATAAGCAAATTTAGCATTGGTGTCAAGCCAAAAAATTAATTCTTAATATAGTTGGACATAAAATGCTATGAAATCCAACTGTTAAAAGGGAATTAAAGCTTTCTAATTAGACATAACTAACAAAGACCAATAATTTATTGGACACTATACAGAAGGGTATTGCTTTTCTAAACTACAATGTTATTATTTTTCCACCAAAAATACTGTATTTGGTTCAGGCCACTTTGTTGTCAATAACAGGTTTTGTTTGAGTCTTTTACAAGAACAAATTACTTTATGTTGGTAGAGAAGTTTTAAAAATGAATCTTTTTCTGTCCCTCAGAAAAACTCAGAAAAATTGGCATAATAGCCATCTATGTATTTTGTATAAAAGATATAAAATTCACCTATTTAAACCATTATCCTCATTTAGAGCACACAATTGCAAAGAATAGATAGAGTATGTATGAGAAGATTGGTGATTAAGAAAGACTAGCAGGGAAGCCAGGAGAGGGCAGTCTAGATACTAAGATTACATTCCAGCTTATTTCATTCAGAGTATGTAGTACTAGAGAGTTAAGGGAATAATTAAAATATACTAGATAAATTTAGATAGAAAAATAAAAATTATGAAAACAGTTAAAGATACTTTAGCCCTGATTAGAAAATGGAGCCAAAATTATCATTCTTAAATTCTGAAGGAAGGAATTTTCAGACATTATTCCCTCCATCCCTCTTTCCTCATTCCTAAAAGACAAATAGCCACATTTACCAAGAACTTTTCCATGAGGAAAATTCTTTGTACATCCTCTTGTGGAGAGGCTGTAACTGTTGACAAGTTCCTTTCTGCTGTATATTCCAATCCCTAGTCTACCTCTTAGTTGTATATAATGGGAATAACTGAGTGATTCTAAGCAACAGAAAACTAGGCTGAAATGCCAGAAAAATTCTTTCCATGTAATTTTATCTTATAAAAGAGTAAAGTAGGTTAAAAAATGAAAAGGAGAATAGAAAATAACATGGAAAGAATTAAGCCAGGGAGTCAAATAATTAGAAAAATTAAAATAGGTGTCTTAACTAAAGATAAACAATAAATTAAATTAAATAAAAGATCATCAAAATGTTCTGTTTGAAATTTCTTGGTTGAGAAAATAGGAAAAATCAGCACTTGGTTGGAGGGGGGAATTCATAGACATGCAATAAAGCTTAGAACCAATTAATTTTTATCATAGTACTTAAAAATTAAGCTTGACTCTGGGTAATATTAAGAATATAATCACTGAAACTGATGTGATCTTCCCAATATAGTTTTCATTGAAAAGAATTTAGAAATCAGTTTCAGAAGTCTGATGCCAGTTTGAGCCACTATAACTTAGAAATACATAAAAACCAATCTGTAAACAAATCTTCATTGGGCTTTGTGTTCCTTGTTCAATGAAGAAAAGGGGAAATGGTTTCTCAAGAGTGGTTTACAGAACTTCAAGGGATTTGATTGGTATATAATGGTCAACAATGAGTTTTGTAAATAAGAAAAATTGATGTTAGAGGGAAGGATTTAATTAACATACAACAATATTTATTGGTTTTTAAGTTTCAAGCTTTTTCAAGCTACTTAGTGCATGATGAGACCATACATAGATGAAAACTTTATAATTTAGGGATGTATAGAAGACCTTGTGGTGTTCTTTCCGTCTCTAGCAACTTACTCATTCATTTGACATATATTTATTAAGTACTGATTTATATGCCATTCAGTGTTCCAGTTGATGACAATACAACAGTGAACAAACACACAAAAAGTCTGCCCCATAAGCCTTACAATCTATAGGTAAGAGCAAGAAAAATAAAAATAAAAGTAAATAGGTACATTTTCCAGTGTGTTGGAAATTAATAAGACTAATGAAAAAAATTAACCTGGGAAGGAAGTTGGAAGTGTCGTTATATGAAATAGGGTATCTAAACAAGTTTTTATTGAGGTTGAGCAAAAACCAAAAGAATGTGGGTGAAGAAGCCATATGGTTATATGTGAAACTATGCCATAAGCAATACAGCAGGAAGTGCAAGGGTCTGCTGTTCCAGGAATAGCAGAGGTTCTGTATTGCTGGAACAGAACAGTGAGAAGTGAGCTCCAGGAAGTTCTGAGATTAGAAACGCAGGTAGGTCCAGGTCCTGCATGGCTACATAGTTCATTGTAAAAGATAAGCTTTTTCAGAAATGTTAATCCTTTGTAAGTTTAAAGTAGAAGAGTGATGTGATATGATTTATATTGGTAGAAGAAATAATCTGGATGGTACATTGCTAACAGCCTGTATGTTGGGGCAAGGATGACAGCAGAAAATCCTGAATGATGAAATTATAATAATCCAGATGAGAAATGATAGTGATTAGACAAAGGTGGCAGCTGTAAAAGTGAGGAAGAGTGGCTGAATTCTGGATTACTGGATATATTTTGAAGATAAGGCTGCTAGGATTTGATGATGGATTGGGTGTAGCATAAGAGAGGTCAAGGATAACTGCATTATATATATTACTTTATCTGAGCAATTGGAAGAATGGCATTGCTATTAGCTGACATCAAGAAAGGTGCATATGGGTCAAATTTGTGTATGGTGTGTGACAATTAGAAGTTCTGATTTGGATATATAAGTTGGAAGAGTCATTTAGATATTAAACAGAGGCTGAGAGCATCAGCTAGTCATCTAACTCTAAGAGTTCAGAAACGAGAAACAGGTTAGAGATTTTTTAAAAATTGGAGGCACTAGTGGGTAGAAGATATTAAGGGTTACAGGACTAAATGACAACCCCATAGATTGACAATGCTAAGACAGCACATAAAGAGAAGCAGCCCAAGGTCTTCGTGATTGAGGAGGAATGATTCCATTGACACATTCAGTCAGCTAAATCTGGTAGGCATGCAAAGCTCCAACCTGCCACATCTATATCATCCACACATCCCTAGGCATATCTAATCCTTTTAAAAAACAATGTCATTAATTCAGGTCAAATCTATAAAATTCTGAACTCCTGGATGCTGCAATGCTTGCTTCCCTGGAATCTATCTCAATGCTCCCTATGACTCTAGTCACTTATTTTTTTTAATCTCCTTATTCCTATTATTTCCTTTTTATCATTCAGCTTCCTGTTTGGGCAACCTCTGAAGGAAATTTTAAGGGATAGAATTTATTAGGTAAATTTGCTTCAGTTATTGATCATTTTAGTTATCTACAAAAAGCAAAAACAGACAAAAATAACACCTAAAAATATAATAAAAATTATCATTGCTAAAGCTATAGTATTTTTATTTATCCCTTCCATCCCTTCCTTCTTTTCTTTGCTTTCACTTTTTCCTCCCTTCTTTGCTTTATTCTTTGCTTTTGTTTTTCAAACAGGTTATTTGGATCCTACACCTAGTCACTATTTGTAGGTCACATACCCTCGACCCATAATCATCCCGGACCACTGTGTAAATTTCATATCTAAAGTTTATCTTCACCTTCATATCAGTATAGTGTATAAATGCTATGAGATGGGGACTGTTTTGACATAAGTCCAATAAAATTATCTTTCTACTACCAGACTCTGGCTAAAAATAGCTGCAAGTCTAATGAGCATATGTTTCCAAAATGAAGTCACATCCATCTCACTTAAAAAATTAAACACATTCATCTAATTTAGAGCTTCAAGGTAAACAACAAAGTATAATTTATATTTATTTTAATGTGGAGATCCTTTTTATAAGATGAATCTTAAATGCTGAAAAGTAATTAATTAGTCCATATCCCCAAAGAGCCTGGAATTCTCCTGAGACTTACCTATCTTCTTGCTCCAGGATTTGGTCTTTCAGTACATTTCTGGAGTTGATGACACTCACTTGCTTTAAAGCAGGACCTGGAGAGGAAGATGGTGAGTGCTTTTATATGCATATAAGCAAACAATTCACTAAATAAAACTATGATGAAAGAGAACACAAATTGGAAAGTTTTTTTTTTAATTTTTATTTTTTTATTCTGGTTTCAAAGGTCTACAAGGAGCCTTTCATTTTCCTCATTATTTCCATTTCACCTAATATGTTTTGTAATTTTTTAGTAAATCTCCATAATCAAAAACCCTACAGAGAAAATCTTTTTTTATTATTTATTTTGGACATTAGAGAAGGTGCTAACTTATTTTGGATCTTTCATAGAAGAACTATGTATTTGCCAGAGGAACCCAACTCTAGCCTTTGAAAGAACAATGCAACTTCACCAAGCCCTATATATGAGTGTGATTTTTGTAAAGATTAGAAAGAAAACAAGATGGTAAATCCTCCAGATCTGTTATCTGCTGATGTGTGACCAATACCTAATCGTCACTTTCCATGCATCAGACACTATTCTAAGGCATATGTATGTACAAACTCTTTTCATCCTCAAAACTACCTCAAAGGAAAGCTCCTATAGCTGTCCTTGTTTTATAGCTAAAAAAATGCCAAAGCTTAGAGAGATTATGCAGGTCACTCACCTAGAACTATCAAAGACTGAGGTTCAAGTAACTTTGTGAATTTGCTGGTAAACACCTCAGAGGTAGCATAGCAGAGTTTGGCACCCCCTCCATACATACATTATGATATTTAAACTCCTTACATTTTCATATTCCTTATTTTCAAAAGGGAAGAAATCCACTTGGAGGTCTTTTAGATAGTGAGTGAATTCTTTGTTATTTATAAAAGTAAGTAGCCCAGCAGGGAAGAATTTGACATCTCAACTACCTCTGTAAACATAGGATCTCCAGGCCGAGAGAATGACAATTTACTTTGGAGATGTTGCAGCCTTTCTTCCCAATGTGCACTCTCATTCTTATATATTCTAATTAAAATATTTAAATTTTTATATTTACAGTTTATAGTATGTTTCATATGTATTGTATAAACTAAGTGCCAAAACAAGCTAATAAGGTAAAAAGAATTGAAAAAGTTATCTGTAGTTTGCAAGAGGGAAAATAAAATTGAGAGTGGATACTCAACTTGCCTGAAACCCAGATTTGTCAGAAAGACACAGAAAGGGGTGCACGGTAAGCGAGGAAGAGTGAGCTGGGCCCCCTGCCTTGTCTTTTCACACTAAGTCAATATCTTGTGCTTGTTCCTACATATTGATATATGTTTAACAATTTCTAGGATCTCTGGCATGAAACAGAGGCAACATTGGATTCTGTCTCTCACAATCTGTCTTAATTTAAGCGAGATACCTAATCTCTTTGTATAGTCAAGATCATTCAGCCTCAGGAGGTTTTGGGGAGGATTAAGTAAAAGCAAAACACATGAATATACTAACATAGTTAATATCCAAGATTTAGCGCCTTTCACTAGTATGATTAGTATGCAGAATTAGCTAAGACTAAACTTGTAAATACGTAAAATTTATCCTCTTACATCTTTCATCATACACCCACTTCTCATCCCTGATTATCTTACATAATCCCTGTAAAGTGAGACTCATAGATTTTTTTAGAGCTAGATGGAATCTTTTTTTATAGTACTGAGGATTGAACACAGGGGCACTCAACCACTGAGACACATCCTCAAGCCCTATTTTTTTTTTTTTTTTTTTTTTTTTTTTTTTTTTGTATTTTATTTAGAGACAGGTTCTCACTGAGTTGCTTAGCACCTCACCATTGCTGAGACTGGCTTTGAACACCCAATCCTGTCAGTCTCCCAAGCCTCTGGGATTACAGGTGTGCCTCACCGCACCAGCTGTCAGATGGAATCTTAAAGATATAATATATTTCCAAACCCAGTGTACACTGTAAAGAATCTTTCTACTGTTCACTTACTATATCATCTGTTATTAACATCTGCAATGAAAATGAGAATGTTCTAGAAAAAAGAAAGTGTGAGTCACAAGCAGTCTTGAGGACACGGGAGAGAGAGAGAGAGAGACAGAGACAGAGACAGACAGAGACAGAGACAGAGAGACAGAGAAAGAGAGAGAGAAAACACACATTTTTCAGCCACCAGGAAAAACAGCTAGTTCAAGCCCTATATTTCTCAAATAGGAAGAACCAAAATAGTTCAGTCATTTCTGTGAAAACCAGCATAGTTTTTCAGTGAGGATTAGATCTGCACAACTCCTGAAAATCAGTCCACTGTTTCCCCCCACCATGTTGTGCTAACTTATATACCCATTGCAATGTTATGTAAGTTAAGAAATTTAAAATGAAGAATTGTGTATCATTTAAAGGAATTTCTGAATAGACTCAAAACCAAAAATGATGAATGACAATAAATGAATGATGGATCATAGGGTGATTTTAAAACTGGGGATCACATTTCTCAAATTGCACTCTGTACCAAATAATTCTCTTCCCCAAATCTTGGCAAAAAAGCTCTCAGGGCTGGGCGTGGTGGCGCAAGCCTGTAATCCCAGCACTTAGGGAGGCTGAGACAGGAGAATCGCGAGTTCAAAGCCAGCCTCAGCAATGGTGAGGCGCTAAGCAACTCAGTGAGACCTTGTCTCTACATAAAACACAAAATAGGGCTGGGGATGTGTGCACTCAGTGGTTGAGTGCCCCTGAGTTCAATCTCCAGTACCAAAAGAAAAAAAAACTCTCAGAATTTGACTTTCCCATACCAACTTATGCAAATAAATTTTCACAGACAGGCCTATATCTAACATCTGTGTGAACCAGGGCGAGAGTACAAATGGAAGGCCCATATACCCTCTAATCATTTTAAAGTTATAGATAGAACTAACAGACTCTTAAGTAAGTTCTACTGCTTACCATAACAAATATACCCTCTAAACACTTGGAAGGCAAAGTCAGGGAAGATGTTTGGATTCCTGACACTTCCTCTGTATACATAGCAGTCTTTGGTGAGGTGGTCCCTTTGTCCATTTCTCTCTACCCCAATTCCATTCTGAAACAAGAGAGCTGCACACTTTAGTCCACATGTTTAGACTCTGCCCATCACCACCATCCTCAAGGGGAAAAAAATTCTCAGGTCAAAGAGTGGTGCATACCAGCACAACAGCTGGTCCTTAGGGAGAAGATTCAAGGCAAAAAAAATCGTCCTGGCCCCAGAAGCAAAGAATTCATATGGGCAAAGAATTCTGGGACCTGAAGACAGATGTACAGTGATCAAGAAATGGCAAGTGGAGAGGGCATAGGTGGTAGAGACAATCTCTGGGTCTCTTGACCAGAAAGTCAGCATGGAAGGGCAGAGCATGGACTCTAAAGCAGGCAATACAGGCCGAGGTGTAAAGGCAGTACTGCAGGAATATCACACTGAATGTAACTGAGTTTGAAGCTATTATTTAATGAGAAATTTCATATTATTGAAATCTATTTTTGCCCTGCTTTCAACAGTAGCTGAAGAAATCACACTATATATGGCTAACCTTTTGCCAGTATCTATTCATTACGAGTATTTTTATGCGTTTTACTAGATAAAAATACTAGATACATATTTATTAAAAGCCTTTATATTTTTAATCTAGTATTCAAAAAATTTAAATCCTAGAAATTTCAAAACATATTCTATTCCTAGTATCAAAATTCTCTCTTCTTTCTATCTTCCTGAATTCTGATACAAAAGATAAAAAATTTGAGGTCATTAGAGAAAAAGTTCAAGTTATATTTTTCTTTTTTTTATATCTTTATTTTATTTATTTGTATGTGGTGCTGAGGATCGAATTCAGTAACTCACACATGTGAGGCAAGTGCTCTACCACTGAGCCACAGCCCCAGCCCCCAAATTATATTTTTCTAACAGAATATTTCTGGAGAATTGGTGATATCTGTTAGAATAACTTCAAGAATAATGTTGCTTTTGATCTGTTACTGTAAAGGACACATAATGCATAGAACATATAGAAATAAAGAGAAGGTATGGCACTTGTGTGCTAAAAGAGATTTATAAAATAGCAAATCCCACAACTTTAAAATGATGCACTGTTCATACTTTGCAGTAAATTAAATATGGAATTAAAAATATATTCTTAATGATTCTGGAGATGTATTTTGTAAGATAATATAATCTATATTTCATGTGACTTTTAATAAATGGCAAAAATAAAAGACACTGGCTCATAGCATTCTAAATCATCTCGTTCACTTCTAAAGAGACAAACCTTCAGATGCAGTTATTTAACAAACATCTACCTGGCACCTGTCATTTGTTTGCATGTAGCTCCCTCAGTGGTGAGGACAGAGAAAATGATAAGACTGCTTCCTCCTGGGGATACACCAAATATTTTTAAATATATCCACAACTAAAATATTTGTAATATGAGGAGTGTAAACAAAGAATTTAAAAAAATAGAACTTAATTCATGTGTCTTAGCTTAGGTACAAAAGAAAAAAACAATTGCAAAATGACTGTTTTTGGATTTCATGGCATTAAAATAATAATTTGCTTTAAACCAGTTTCATATTTTATAGCATTTATATCCAGGTCAAAGGTAAAATGAGTTTAGACTAGACATCAAGTCATTTAGAAAATACTGAGACATATCACTATATGCCACAAAATTATGAAATAATCCAGAAAAGGTACAGAAAAATGATCAGGCTCTGATGGTCTACATGAAAACCAACTAACGCTGTAAAAGGAGATAATGTGATGTCCAACTTTCAGAGCAAGCAAGGACTGATTTCTGTGAAATATTAAAATAAAGCTGGATTTCAAACATCCCCGTGTCCTAAGCATTATATGGGGATGGAACCACTTCTTTTATTGTAAAATGTCTATGAATCTGATTTTTAAATTCTATGACTATAGTTATAAAAATTAGTGAATAAAACCAATTTCTAACTCTTCAAAGTTAAGCTGCTATCTTTCTCTTTTGTGTATTCCTGGATTCTTGTGTGTGTTTCCCCAGCATCCAATAATATACCTGAGATGTTTCAAATAATTACTATTTGTTCCACATGGATTTATGCTTTAAACTTTGGGTTCTAAATGTTAAGAAGACAGAATGTTTTGACACATTATATTCTAGACTAGAATAGAATTTATAAATCATATAATCTCTTTATAGATGAAGAAACATACTCTTGTGCATTTATATTTATTCTTAAATGTTATAAAGAGTTGATGTTTAACTGATACATATCATTGTTTTTGTTCCTCTCCTATGGAAATAAAGGTGTCCCGACCTTGACTTCAACAGGATCAATGAAAAAAAAAATGTCTAGCAAGAGATTAGGTAATTAATAGACTTTCAAAATATGTAGACATATTGTATCTTAGGTTTGTTTTTTATTGTATCCTTACCTTCTTGTTCACTGAAAACCTGAAGCAAATTATTGAGGTTTTTGGTTTGAGATAGCAGCTCCTGGTATGTTCCCATTTGTGCTACCCTGCCACTTTCCATCACGACAATAAGATCCATGTGTGGCAGAAGTGTGAGGTTGTGTGTCACTAAAATACGAGTCTGAAACACAAAGTGTTTTGTTCTGTAGGTTACAAAACATGGCATAAATCGGGCTGGGGATGTAGCTCAGTGGTGGAGCACTTGCCTGGCATGTGTGAGGCTCTGGGTTAGATCCCCAGTACTGAAAAAACTGAAAAACAAACAAAAAAATAGCACAAGTAATTTTTTTAACTTAAGTCATCTTTTTTGTCCTTATTATTTGAGTGGGTAACAACTGAAGACAGCATCCATATATTTCACAATGAATGATGATATACTGCTAGGTCAGAAAATATCTTACAAATGTAATTTTAACCCTTTGTTTAGGGTATTTTTCATTCATTAAAAATGAATAAATTCCATAGTCAATTTAAAATAGTTTCATGTCTGTCACTCCTGCTTACTGCTATTGTTTAGATGAGGTGTCCCCCAAAAGTCCATGTGTGAGACAATGCGAGAACATTCAGAGGTGAAATGATTGGTTTATGAGAGCCTTAACCCAGTCAGTGAATCAATCCTCTGATGAGAATTAACTGAGTGCTAACTGAAGGCAGGTAGGGTGTGGCTGGAGGAGGTGGGTCAGTGGGGACATGCCTTTCGGGTGTATATTTTGTATCTGGCAAGTGGAATTTCTCTCTGGTTTCTGATCACCATGTGAGCTGCTTCCTTCCATCACACTTTTCCACCATGATATTCTGCTTTACCTCAAGCCCCAAGGAATGTAGTTGGCTATGGACTGAGGTATCTGAACCCACAAATGAACTTTTTCTCCTTAAAATTGTTCTTGTCAGATCCTTTAGTCACAGCAGCAAAAAAGCTGACTGAAACATTTACCCTTTTTAAAAAAAAAATGCTACTGTTAAAAAATGTGTTTAGTTCATTATAATTAATAAATTTTATTTTTTAATCTTTCATATTATTATATACATAATATAAGTGAATGAGAAGTTTTTGTCTTGGGTTCATCTCAGTAAATCAAGAAATTTTTACATTATTTACTGAAATAAATATTGTATAATTTCACATATTTTTCCAGAGTGCTCCATATTAACAAATCTATAAAGACATTATCATGGAATGATGGTGATTTTGTGGTCAGACAGACTTTGAAAAATCTTTGCTATTCTTAAGTTGATAAACTTATATCAAGTCAATTTAGAGTATGATTTTCTTCATATGTAAAATAAGAGTAATGATAATATCTATCTTAGAGAATTGCTATCAGAACTGAAGACACTAAAGAGTCAGACTTATAATGCACTTGGTAAATATTAATTTCTATTTTCTTGGCTCCTTCACAAAATGATTGAATCGTTATTATTGCTATGTTTGTAATACCAAATTTTAAGTAAAATAATTGTATTTTTTTAAAAAGTAGTACATACCAAAATATCATTTTTTAAATAAAGTCAACTAAACTAATAATAACTCATTACACACACATCCCCTTAGAGTATGGTATTAATTGATGAGGTAACTACCATATATACATACATGTTGCTGGTATAACATTAGTTAAAAAATCTCAAAAATGATCATCAAAATTTATCTCTAAAAGGGCAATACAAATATCTTATCTTTTCATGTGAAATTCGACTACTTTGCTTAAACAAATAGGCAAAGTAATTGGAGTAGTAGCCACAGTGCTAAACAGGTTATCCTCCCTCTGCCTCCCTCTAAAGCACGAATGATACTATGAATACCTTGTTTTTCAAAAGGCCGGAGGACCCTATCACTTTTTTAAAGAGCTGTTTTCCAACATGGACATCTACAGCAGACAAGGGATCATCCAGGAGGTAGATGTCAGCCCCACTGTAGACAGCTCTGGCCAGACTCACTCGTTGCTTCTGACCTCCACTTATATTCACACCCTGAGTATGGAATAAGAGAAAAGTACATGTAAGTGCTCTTTCATAGCAAGAACAAGATAACAATCCAATATGAACACTCAAAACTTTATCAGTTAGTTCCTAGTCCTATATCCATTCCATTTCTAGTTCTAATAACTTGTGCAAATTAGCAGCTATGTCTACCTCCTTTAACTACTTACTCTAAAAAGAAGAGGCTACCAATTAAGATGAATTTTCAAAGTTCTATCTGTGAAAAGTTATGCCTGTCGAATATTAAACAAGATTTTTGGCTGCCAACCATATACAGACATTAAGTGATCGTTTTTAAATTGACACATAGGAAATTGAGAATAATAGCTAAATTACCAAAGCTGTAATCAACATGTCCTATTTTCTCCTGGAGAAAAATTAGTGCAACTCTTGTTGGCAAAAGGACAACTCTAAGAAGCAAAAGTAAGGAATATACATCACAATGTGAAAATTAAAGTTGACACATACAGCCATGTATGGAGAATTATGGGGTCAGGCCCAATTCACTTGATTCATTTTATGTTTAGTGTTTACCGATCTTATTTTAAAGCTCTCAATGCAATGCAGAACTGAGCTAACAACTTAAAATTGTAAAATGACATTGCTTCTTTGCATTAATGATCATCCTCCTACTCAACAGACATCTCCTCAATATGATTACATTCTGGGGGTCACGCTAGCCCTTCAGATTCAAAGATAACAAGGGTGGGTGATGCGTATGAAAATGTACATATTAAGGAATGTAATTCACATATGTGTGTTATGTGTACATTTGTTTGCATGTAATTGTTTGCATGGTAGCCCCGAACTGATGGGTATTTGAGAGAATTCAATAAAGTGAGTATAAAAATATTTAAGACAAATCCAACATTGAGTGTGGACACTGTTGGTATTCGATATTACTACCCAATTACTCCTCTCTCTAATTCATCCTCTGACTTGTCACAGTTATCCTGTAATTACATCACCATCTTGCTTAAATATTGGGTTTCCCACATCTCATTCTTCCATTATCCACAATCAAAAGCATCTTCCTCAGTCTAAATGCTTTTATTATGGTATTAATACCCCTCTTCTACCTCTCTCCCAGTGCTGCCCTCAAATGACTACAACTGACAAACCAGACTAACCTGGCCTTTCATAGGAGACCCAACACTGTTCATTCTACTGGAGAGCCCACATTTTTTCTTTTCAATTTAAAGGATACCCTAAAAAGTTCTCTTTGACAGTAACCTCTCTCCCAGTGTACTGGGTGAAATGATGCCTTCCCTCACTTCCCTTTTTGCAGGACATTATTTATTCATCCCAGTCTTACAGTCTCTCATAAGCCTATCGGCTCCCACCTAGCTCATCCTTTATTCCAAATACTCAGTGTGTGACACTAGATGATGAGTAAAGAATCATAAAGACAATTGATTAAAACTGTTGGCAAGGTTCCACTAGACTACAAATTACTTGAAGGCAGGGTGACAACTCTCTCACTTACCATCTCATACCCCAAAGCAGAACCAGGGTATATAATCAATTCATAAATTTGTACGGTTAATTAAAGAATGTCTAAGGAAAAGATCAATGAAAGTAAAGGAAAACTCTATATTCATTGTCTTGGTTATCTCATAAACAGCTGTAAACAGATTTCCTTATGAAATATTCAATTCCACATTTATTTTAAAATGCATCATGTCACATTGAAGAAAGCTAATCACATGAAGCAGGAATTATAAATACTAATAGCATTTAGTTCCTATACTAAATCAGTATATCCAAATTTGAATTTTTTCCTTTCAAAATTCTTTATAGTTATATACAATCAGATATTCCATATTTTTAGAGACAGTTTTCTCAAATTTTTCAGTATGCATTAATAAGTTTGAAGATAATCACATTTCTGCATGATTTTAGCAATGGCATCATATTGACCAGCGATAATAAAGATGCCAGGAAAAATCCAGGGGTTTGAAAAAAATAATAAATCTGTTTAATATTATTAAAAAATTAATCTACAAAGTGGCAGACTATGAATAAAGTCAGTATTTAGGAAGTCAATTTTGGCTCATTCTGAATTTTATATATTTGTACTCCCTATAATTTTGTTGCATACCATATTTTATTTATCAGTGTATAAAATGACCTATGCCCACTCCTTTTTGAGAAATTTGAAGTACTCAGTAAATATTATTTATTCATCTTTATACCACACATGGATTGTAGACCTCGAGGATACTTCTGCATTCATGGTTAAATGAAGAATTTTAGTTACTGGTCAGGGATAATCTTTAGCGGTTCATACTTAATGATATCTTTTTTTTTTTTAAGTCTAAAACATGGAGCAGAGTAATGACTATTCATTAACATAATGTAAATAAAATAGAATAAATTGTGCGATGACTGGGAAACAAGTCCCTTCTAAGCAGGAATGAGCCAATGTAGAGCAGGCACATTAGTAAGTGTCAGCTCAGAGCCTCCATAGAACCTGAGCTTGGTGCTCTGACGCTTCTACCCTGGCCTTGACTTTGTATAGAGAAAAATTAAAAACAAAATCATGTTTCACTCTGTGGAAGGAAAACAGCATTATGCCAGGAACTAAAACAAAAATGTTGACAATCTAATTGGTGGATTTTAATTCCCCCCCATGGATACTAACAACAGGATTGTTTTTTAATCTGTTTTCTATGTAGCCAATTATAAATAATTTTTTGCCTTTAATATTGCCATCTTCTTCACAGGAATTCTGTAATGAGTTTTTAAAAGTTATAGTTGGATAACTATTCAAGACCTAAATAAAAACACTATTAACATTTTATTAGTATAGCTGAATGTTATTTTATTCCTGCATACGATAAATTATGTTTTCCTTACTCTTTCTCCAATCTCAGTTTGATCTCCGTTTGGTAACTGCTCCAAGTCAGGAAGGAGAGCACAGGCTTCCAATATTCGCTCATAAAACTCCTTCTGCATGATAGAGCCAAAGAGAATGTTTTCTTGCAAAATGCAATTCTGAATCCAGGCCTGCTGGGAAACATACGCCACAGAGCCCTGAAGACAGAAGGAAAGAAGTAAAGGAATATTCTTAACAAGGGAAGAGAAGAATTTGCATGCACCACATTAAAGAATAAATAGTCCACACACACATACACTTTTAAATCTACATTATTTCCCTACATGTAAATATACAGATCATGGTAACCTATTTTAATATTATATATGCTTATCAAAAGTCTCTTCAGATGAGTTACCTTGTGCTCTTTACTTATTTTCACTTTAGCTTCTATCAAACTTATCTGTCTCTATTAGGATCTTCTGGAAGCAGATGCTGAATGTGTTATTTTTGAGGGCTGCCAATAGCAAAGTACCATTGACTGAGTGGTTTGAATAATAGAAATTTGTCTTCTCACAATTCTGGAGGCTAGAAATCCAACATCAAAATGTAAGCAGGGTTGGTCCTTTCTGAGGCCTCTTACTTCCATTGTGGATGATGGCCTTCTCCCTGTTTATATGCTATTATTCACTTTGTGTATGTGTCTCTTTCTAAAAGAAGTCCGATCATATTTGGTTAGGGTCCAACCTAATGAGATTATTTTAATTTGATCAACTCTTCAAAAACTCTGTGTCCAAATACTATCACATTTTAAGTTATTGGGGATCAGAAAATCGACATATGAATTTGGAGGAAAACACAATTCAGTCTATAAGAAAGACAGAGTTTAAGGTGCTTATTTTATATGGCATATTGGGAATCAACCCCATGGAAGGAAAGGAGGAAGAAACAATAGATAGAGGGAAAACTCACATTGTGATTAAGGCCTGACAAAGCTTTGGCTACCCCTCCAGAGCTATGGAGGAGTGTGGTCCATTAGTTATCCCATGTTAGACTGAACAAGAATGGGACCTTGGGCTGGGCTACTCTCTTTGACTACTCTCTGTAGTCAAAGCCAACCCTGATGGAGCTGACATGCTGATCATGCATTTCCACAGCAGGCAGCAAGTTTTTCTTAAAAGGGTATCCTGGCAGCACACATGTCCATGTCTTGCACATTGATTATTACTCCTGAATTCATTTTTTGAATTCATTATGTGTGGCTTGAAATGATTCCTAAACATGTGGCAATCTAATCCATCAAATATCCTCTTAACTAACCTTTCTTTTCTGGAAAAGAACCTATAGTATTTGAACCAGAAACCTACATTTCAATCTGACCCATGGATTCTATCCAAACATTGATTTTGTAGTATCTTAAGTACTGCCCACTCTATAACAATAGCAGACATTTTAAGTACTTTCTGAGATAGGCATATATGTGACTATTAGCCTTTTGATTTCCACCAACCACTTTAAAGATCAAAGATTAATGTTTAATTCTTCTTTGTTGAGCATGTAAGACACAGAATGGCTTTTGATCAAAAACAGTATAGTTCTGATCTGACCTGATCTTGAACACAAAAGTAATTACTCTGGAATTACATTGTGAAGTGAATAATCTAAACTTTGATTAGAATAGCCTGTGAAATCAGCCCACAGGTGAAAAATATTTTGAATGCTTGTGGCATATTAAGCAAGTTAAGCAGAAAAGAGAATAAATAAAAACACGTATCAACGGTGAGGCACTAAGCAACTCAGTGAGACCCTGTCTCTACATAAAACACAAAATGGGACTGAGGATATGGCTCAGTGGTCGAGTGCCCCTGGGTTCAATCTCCAGTACCAAAAAAAAAAAAAAAAAAAAAAAAAAGCACATAGGAGAAAAGATTGAAGAATATGAAAAAAAAAATAACAACTTAAAAAAAATACATGGTCTCATATTGCTATTACAGGAATTGAAAATGACTAATCAGTTTTTACAAAGATGTAAATGTTTTTCTTTTATTGTTATTATAATTATTATTTGCTTCCCACAAAGGAAAAGGCATTTTGCTTCATACATAATAATGAAACTACAATCGAAGTTTTGCTAATGCAAAAACGATCTCCAAATCTCTAATATTCTATCAAAGAACACTGAATACTGAATATTCTATATAAATGATATCTGGTGTGAGCCTTTGATACAGAATAGAGGATCTTAGAGAGTCGTAGAGTTTGACTATCATGATATTAAATATGCCTCAAAAAAGTAATCATCTGATACTCTGAACAACAGAAAGCTGCACACACAAAAGCACTTCTGCTTTTCTTTTTTGTACTGGGGATTGAACCCAGGGGTACTTAACTACTAAGTCACATCCCTAGACCTTTTTGTTATTTATTTTTTTATTTTGACACAGGGTCCTAGGGCCTTGCTAAGATGCTGAGGTTGGCCTTGAATTTATGATCCTCTGGCCTCAGTCTCCCAGCCCCTGGAATTACAGGCATGCACCACCACACCCAGCTCACAAAGGCACTTTTTAAATTCTAAATGTTAAATTGGACATGCCATTATAATGATCATTTTACTTAACTAGTACTTATCAGGATGATACTTATGCATTTGAGATAAAATATTGGGGAAATAATTCAGAGCATGATAGGTCAAATCTTCCGTAGATCCAGAACAAATATTTCTGAAGGCCAAGTGACCACTTATTGAGACAGATGATAGCTTCTATCTTGAACACCTACAGTTTAAAAAAACAGGTTTCCCTCTGCTTTACCATTCACAATGGCATTGTTACAGTTTCTTTTATTATAATGAATATTTTTTTAACTTAAAACGCTCAAAAAAGTCAGAAACAATCCTTATATCTTACCATTAAAACCTCAACAGTCAAAATGAAAATAATGCTAGTCATAGTTTATATTCATAGGGAGCCAGCTGACTCTGTGCCATGAACTAACTAGGTCTTTGTATACCTTCTCATTCAATGTTCACCCCAGGCCTTTTGCTCATTGTCGTTAATGCTTTAGGTAAAAGCTAGAATTGATATCATTTTTATGTTTATTAATTCCTAATTCTTTCTCAAGATCAAATAAAGACTACTTCTCCTCTGATTCTTTTTCATACCCTTCAAAACAAAATTTGTTTTTGTGTGCGTGTGTGTGTGTGCTTTCATTCATTTTTAATAACTTACTTGTTATAATTGACTTTGGTATTTATGATCTCATAAAAAAGAGAAACATATCTTGTTCATGTTTGTTTCTCTGGTACTATCTGGTAGATGCATAATATATGCTCCATAGTTGCTTATTAAAAATACTAAATGAAAATAAATTTAATATGATCCTCATTATGTTTGCAAAAGACATTCATTGGTCCAGGAAAAGTTATAGATATCTTGAACTATACAGAAAGGGTTGATTGCAATCATTATGAAGAACCCAGGGATAAAAGATAGTATATTTAAGTTTCAAAAGTAGTAGTGCTCATTAAGTGCAATCTTATCTGAAAAAGTCATAGGAATTATATTTGATCTTATACTAGGTAACAATAAGGCTTAGAGAAAACAGAATAATAAAAATTTATTCACAAATGCAAAATTCAATAAAGTTGTAAGGATATGAGGAAAGAGACGTTATGAAGAAAGAAAAAGGAGCTGATAGAGTTGATTTTTTCCAGGGAGGAAAAAAAAAGTAAAGATGAAGAGAAACTGGTCTCAGATGCATAAAGTTGCTCCCTTGTTAGAAGTGAGAAGGAAGGACTGGGGTAGTATTTTACCTGAGAGTTAATTAGGTTCAAGGAAAAACTCATTGGGTAGTCTACTGTTTCAAAACCAAAACAGAGCTGATTAAGAAATTGTTGAAACAGTATGGTGGTACATGCCTGTAATCCCAGTTACTTAAGAGGCAGAGGCAGTGGGATCACAGGTTCAAAGTTAGACTCAGCATCTTAACCAGGCCCTAAGTAACTTAGGGAGACCCTGTCGCACTCTAAAAAATAAAAAAGGACTAGGAATATAGCTCAGTGGTAAAAGCATCCCTGGGTTCAATCCCCAGTACAAAAACAAAACAAACAAAAAAAAATGTGTTGAATTTTCATCTACCTTTAAGAGTAGAACAAGTGGCTGAGAGTAGATTCTTCATAATTCAGTGACTGGATATGAAATGTAAGCTGTTAATATTATTATTTTTCTGAGATTTCTTTTAGGCCAGAGATACCACCCATGAGCAGCTAGCTAGAAGACTTCTTAGAAATGGAATGGCTATAATTACTTGGAGAACCTTGTAATGAATCAAATTACAGCATAAATCACATTTATTTCTTTATAATTGGTTGCAATTCAGTTAATATCATCAAACAATTACTATAAGCATTCATAAACAATTTGATGAAGAACTTGGAGGACAGAATTGTGTTACTAATCCATCCATGGACAATCGATTTCTGTGGATATTGAAATGTTTGTTACAAACTAGAAATACTCATTAGATTCTTGAATCTTCAATTTAATTTGATAAATTCTTATTTAAACTAATGACAAATTGGTTATGGCCACTTCTACTAGATTTTGAAAGAATATATCAGTGCTACCTTTCTCTGGACGACTCCTGTAAGCTTCTGCATTTCCCCCAGTATGGCAGACAGCACAGAGGATTTTCCAGACCCAACCTGCCCTACAATAGCCACCAAAGCTCCTTCTGGAATCTTCATGTTCAAGCTGCATGATGACAAAGAGAGAGAGATGATGGGAGGAATTTTCACATTTTTCTATAAACACCTAGGCTTCTAAAATGCAAACAAGAGGTGAACAGAAAAGTCCTGATAGAGGAAACAAACAGAAAAAAATCACTAAGAAAATGAAATGTACAATGAGGGGTTAAAAAAATCTTATTCAATATATTAATTTATCAAACTCTAAGGAATGAAAGTTGACATAATCATAGAATCAATACTAAAATTCTTTTTAAAATGTGCCTCAAATCAAGACTTACTCTTTTAGTACTGGAATCCCTGTTTTATCCCAGGAGAAAGAGGCATTAGTAAACCCAATGGCATAATCTAGGAAGAAAAATAAATGCAACAATGTATTTTTAATTAGAACCGATTGCCTTGAACCCAGAAGTCTAATAAATATTGAAGGTAATGAGTGAGTACTGACCTCCTATGTAGTTTGTTTCAATATTTTGAGGAGAAATCTCCTCAGAGTTGAGAAAGTCTTCCAAACGACACAATGATATCCTTGTCTATCAAAAAAACATACACAAGATTTATCTGGGGTTGAAGCAGAATCTAAACTAAAAAGCTCTTACATATAGCCTGAATAAATATTTAGATGCAATTTCAAAATATTGGTATAAATAGAGCAAACATATTTTAAATTATTTTAATGATATAAAGAAGTTCATCCTAAAGAACAATTTCAAAGGTCAAAGATCAAAAGAAACATCATCTCTGAGGGAAGGCAAGAAAAGCAGCAGCAAAATTTCCATCTTATTATTCTGTAAAAACCATAATTAGTTAATCAATAATTATACAAATATTAATTTTCCACATTTATTGAGATAAAATTGACAAAATTACATATATTTAAAATGCATTATAGCATGCTTTGATATACATTTTAAAACGATTATCACAAACTAATTAACATATCCATTACCTTACACAGTTATTTTTTCCCTATGTAGTAAGAACACTTAACATCTACTCTCTTAACAAATTTTAAAAATATAAAATACATTATTATTAATCAGAATCACCATGCTGAACATCAACTCTCCAAAACTCATTCATCTTATGAAAAGTCTGTACAGTTTGATCAACATCTCCCCATTTCTTCCCTGGCACCTCCCAACCTCTTGTAACCACTCTTTTACTCTGTGCTTCTACAACTTTTTTTGGATTTCACATACAGGGGAGATAAGGTAATACTTGTATTTGTATGTCTGGCTTATTTCACTTAGCGCAATGTTCTGCCATATTGTCACAAATGGCAGGGTATCTTTCTTATGGTTCAACAATATACCTGTGTGTGTGTGTGTGTGTGTGTGTGTGTGCACGCACCCCACTTTTATTATTCATTCATCTGTCAGTGGACACTTATATTGTTTCTATGTTTTAGTGGCTGTGAATAATACTGTAAAAAATATGGGAGTACAGACATCTTTTCAAGACAGTGATTTTATTTCCTTTGGATACATATAAATATGTACCAAAAGGGATATTAATAGATCTTATGGTAGTTCTATTTTTCATTTTTTAAGGAATTCCCATGCCACTTTCCATGACTCTACCAGTGTACATTCCTACCAACAGTGTGCCAGCATCCCTTTTTTCCATATCCTTACCAGCACTTTTTGTTATCTTTTGACTTTTTGATAATAGCCATCCCAACACATATGAGTTGATATCTCATTATGATTTAAAAAGATTAGATTTTAAAAGAAACTTCAGATTGATGAATGAATTGGGCTTCCAACAATAAATAAAACTATGGTTTTGGCAATAACAGCAATTAATTACAGGAAAATAATTATAAAATATTGAGCTACTCTTAAGATAAATAAAATCACTTTTCCCCAAAAACTGAGCTACATGAAATCTCTAGTATATTTTTATTTTGTATTAGAAGACATCTATTGTTAACATCAAAAATGTAAGTGGGCTGTGGTTTTCTTCATCAAGGGGATCATATCAGTACACACAGCTGCTCCTGCTTTGTTTCTTTCCTTAGACAATTGTTTTCTTTATTTAAGTGAAGACAGCAGTAAGCCACCAGAGTTTGAACACTTTGAGATACCAGACCTTTAGCTAGATTCCAATTTCTAATGCAAATCCAAACTATTACTTTAAGAATTAATGTTTTCTTCAAAGAAGTGTGGTGTGAAAGTAAGAGTTAAAAGCATCACATCCAAGGTACTTGTATGCCCTCTGTTGGTTATTCTAAGGAAGACAATGTGAAAAAGAGGCTGTAACAAGAATGACTTAATTGGTATTTACTATTCATGTGTTATTCTTTATTCAAAAAATAAAAAAAAAAAAAACATTTAAACAAAGTTCTTAGACCAAAGAACTGATTTCAAGAAGCAAAGACCCACTTTATGGATCCAGATTTGATGAAATGGTTTCAGTGGAAGATGCCCGGAGAATCCAAGCATGATGTCTGAAAAGTTTAACTGAATAAATCTTGGGGGAAAAGGGATCCAGAGATGCCCTGTGGCTTTTGCAGCTTTTACTCATTGTAATAGGTAAATAGCCTCTAGGGACTGGAAGTTACACCCAAGAGCTTGCTGAGCCAGTTCTCTGTTTGTTTTTTTTAAATCAGACTGTATTATTATTGCACTTTCTTCCTGCTTGTCCTGCCTTTTCATTCTGTAGTGATGAGATGCTGCTGAACGGGGCGAGGCGGGCGGGGCATGGGGGGGGGCGGCCGAGGACATTCAGATCTAGGTTCACACAAAGCACTTAATTATAAATTTTCAGTTAAAACAAAGTGACTTCTCTGATGGCATAGGAGCTAAGTAAAAGAAACCAACACCTAACAATGAAAATAACATAATATGTTGAAATATTTAAGTCACATTGATGAGAGAAAATCGTACATCAGGAAGACATGATGTCTTAAATTCTATGAGGTTCTATAAGGTTCTCTACTACTGATTCAATCAGGAAGACAAATTTTGAATGTGGTGTTAAATAACCACAAAAAGAGAAAATATGATAAAAAATGAAAAAGAAATAAAATGTACAAAATCATTGATTTCAGTAGAGAAATGATTCTTAGTTTAAGGATACCCTGAATGTACCTGTACCACAGCTGAGATCACTGTTGGTAAATCAAAAAGAGGAATCCTCAAAATATTAAACAAAGACATAGAAGTGAATACTTTAGTGGCTGTTAAAATGTTTCCTTCATCCAGTGAGAAATAAACACCAAAAGTGGCCAGAGACACCTAAAAATAGATATATAGTTAAAAGATATATATTTATTGCTTACAACATAATGAGTTGAAAATTACAACATGAGTCTTGAAAATTAAAGAAAATTTCAATACTTTTTTCTTTGCTATTCAGTACTATAACTGAAGAATATCAAATGTAGTACCCATCTGTTTTTTTGAATTAAAAAGTATTTTAAATTATCAATAGGGGAGATAGATAGGACTTCCCTGATCCCCATTACCATCTGGAGTACTCATTTTGATTAAAGTTGAAGCTCCAGTTGAATATGATTTGTTTTTTCTTTGTATTTTGTCCATTGATTCATCCCCCAAGGCAATTTATACTCTAGTTTAAATAGCATGACATGAGATACCTGATGATTGCATAATATAAAAGAAAGAGAATACCTCACTACATATCAATTTACCTCCAAAGACAAATTTGAGGTTGTTTTCAAACTACTACAGACTTTCATTTCCTCTAGTAAAAAAATGCATGTTGTTGTGATAATGGAAAAAGGCAACATATATAACTTGGCTGGTTCATAGAAAAAATACTCAGTGTTACTTCCCTTCCCAGTTCCATATAGTGTGCCTTTGGTTGCTGCTTAAAAGGGATTAATCATGCAAAATCAAACTTTAGAGCTGTAATGAAACTCTGAAAAGTAGATTTTTTTTAAGAATTAGAAAGGCATATGTTCAATGTGAGAAATTTACAAAGGAACAAAATGTGTAAACAATACCAACCAATGGGAACATATTTTCTTTAAACATTTTGTTCTCTAATCTACAAAAATTAATGATTACATTTATTAAAAATCTTTATTTAGACTTAGATTTTACTTTATATGTGTTAATTCCAGGCAATTTGGAAGCAAACCTACAAAGTTAATTTAAAAATCAAAATAGGAAATATATATACTCACCAAGAATGGAATGCAAGTTAACGTCAGCATAGAACATACAGCAAGATATGTAGCTGATTTTTGAAACTCCAATTCTTGATCTCGAATTTTAATAATCTTATTTTTATAGGCAGGTTCCCATGCATAAAGTTTGAGAATCTGTAAAGAAGTCAGAAAATGAATATTTGGTAATCAATATTATAGAAGAAAAAAACTGCATGCATACTCCACACACACACACAAACCCACACACACACACACACACACAAACTGAAGGTAAAAGTAAAAAAAGAAAAAAGAAAATTGCTCCTATCTTTGACTGAGTCAAAATATTTCCTTGAATTATGGGGCCTTTGAGGAGGGAGGTTGGAGGACAGAGTCACAATCCCTCAGCCTTATCTTTTTTCTTCCCACCAACAACTTATTCCTGAGCCAGCCTCTGATGAAATGCCAGCTCTAGGAATGAACTCCATAGCAGTTTCTGTCTAACTCAATTCTGTCACTATTCTTGCTGGTCCAACTCTCACTTCTTCATAGCCAGGTTCTTTTCTCCAGCTTCCCAATCTCTTCAAGACTGATGTCTTGGAACTTCAAGCCATTCTCTAAAAAGTGCTTGATGTTTTCCCATTGAAAACTATTTCCTAAGACAGAAAATGTAGGGAAGCAGGATCATACACTGGCTCACTGTACACATTTTAAAATGAGAGACCTACATTCAAATTCCGGTTCTCTTTGAGATGCTTAATTTTATGTCTACCTGACTGGGCTATGGTGTTCAGTTGCTGGTTCAATACTAGACTGGATATTGTTACAAAGACATTTTTATATGTTGTTAAGATCTAATCAGTAAACTTTGAGTAAATTAGATTAAATTCCATATTATGGGTGAACCTCATTCAATCAATTGAAGGCCTTAAGGAAAAACATTAAGGTCACCCAAGAAGGAAATAATTCTGCATTCATACTCCCTACAACCCAATACTAACTGCCAGCCCATTCTACAGATTTCAGACTCACCAGCCCCCATGATTATGAGATGAATTCTTTATTTTGTGGCTCTAGGAATTAAAGTCAGGGACTTCACACATATTAGGAAAGCACTCACCACTAAGCCACATTCCCAATGCCTCATGAACCAGTTTCTTAAATTCACTTTTCCTCTTTCTCTTTCCTCTCCTTTCCTCTCCTCTCCTCTCCTCTCTTCTTTTCTCTTTCCTTCCCTTCCCTTCCTTTCCCTTTCTTTCCCTTCCTTTCCTTTCTCTTTTCTCTTCCTCTGTGTGTGTGTGTGTGTGTGTTTTCTCAGTTTTCTTTTTGGTTCTGTTTCACTGGAGAACCCTGAAACAATCTCATTTACTCTGTAAACTTAGACATGACACTTAACTGACCAATCTTTGTTGCCAAATTTGTAAATCGGGAATAGAAATATTTTACTCAAGTTTTATAGGAATTACATGAGGAAATAGAAATAAACTGATCAACACAGCACTTGGCACATAGAAGATGTTTAGTAAATGGCAGCTCTTATTATTATTATCAGAGAGAGAAGCTTAATGGAACCTGTTTTCAGACCCCATGGATGCCAACTGCTCACAATTTTAGATCATACTACTTGATTGCCATTTGGACTTCCACCAATTTTCAAGCTTATTTCCTGCTGTGGATGTTACTTCAAGTCTTGATTTTGCTCAGATCTTGGAAAAATGTTCTTCTATTTTACCCACACTTTCTTTACTGATAACACAAATATCCTTTCGTGAATATCAGTATTAACACCTATAAACAAACACTGCTATATTTTCTATTTTTGGATGCAAAGACTATCAATCAATCTAATGAGAGCTGCATTCAGATCATATCACTTTATAGTATGTGATCTTATTAAAAATATGAGTTAAATTTCAGAGATACTTAAGGCTTGTCTTAATTTCAGACAAGTAAGTGGATATCACTCCCTCTTCAAGGTACATTTAATCTAACAATTTCTTTCACCTTGGTCATTTACCATTTTGTGTAAGTTCTCCACATAACAGTACAGCAGAACACTTACTGATTCTAAGGTGAATCTACATGTACGTATAATGGATGTAGACTGTATACATAATAATAGATGTTCCAAGGATTCTTCATCAAGATCCAAAGCACAGAAAACACAAAACAACAATAAACAGATTGGATTACATCAAACTAAAAAGGTTCTATACAACAAAGTTAACAATCAACAGAGTGAAGAGACAACCTACAGAATGGGAGAAAATATTTGAAAACTAAACATCTGATAATAACTGGTAGGGAGAATGAAGAGAAAGGAAACTCTTGCACACTGCTGGGAATATAAATTTGTATAGTTACTATGGAAAACAGTATGGAGGTTTCTGCAAAAAATAAAAATAGAACTACCATATGATGCAGCAATTCCATTACTGGGTACATATCCAAAGGAAATGAAATCAGTATGTCAAAGAGACATCTGCATTCTTATGCTCATTGCAGCATTAGTCACAACAGCCAAGTTATGGAAAAAACCTATCTGTCCAACTACTGCTGAATAGATTTTAAAATATGGTGCACATACACAGTAGAATACTACTCAGTCATAAAAAGACTGAAATTCTGTCATTTGTGAAAACATGGATGGAATTGGAGATCATTATGTTAAATGAAAGAAGTCAGGCACAGAAAAACAAGTACCTTATCATCTCACTCATATGTGGAATATTTTAAAAAGTTGATTTCATGGAAGTTGAAAATAGAATACTGGTTACCAGAGGAGGGAGGGAAGGTTGGGGAAAGGCTGATCATGGCAACTAAGTTACACTTAGATGGGAACAAGAAGTTCTAGTGTGCTATCCAACCATAGGATGACCAGAGACAACAATAGTGTACTTTATATTTGAAAAAACTAGGAGAAAAGATTTTGCATGTTATTACTAAAAAAAACATGAATTTTTGAGGATTGAGATGTATATGTTTTACCTGTTTTATACAGTATATGATGTATACATCTATCAAAACATCACATGATACTGTATTAACTACATCTAATTTTATGTGTTTAGGTGTTAGCTAAAAAATAAATTTAATTTAAAATTTAAAAAATAGACATACTACAGAGGGATTCTCATATGTGATTATTTTATATATATACATACATATATATTTATATAGATATATGTTTATAAAAACTCTAAGTATATATAAGTTCATAAGATTTCACTCATTTTTATGTGGAGAAAATATTAGTGGTATGGTGATGCAGCTTGCTTCATACCATTTTTTTCACATAATAAGCAATATAAATAATAAAATTAATTAATATAAAATAATAAGTAATAAAATAAGTAATATTCTGTCTTAGAATACTTACATTTAGTTGTTGAGGAACAAAAAGAAAATGCCTGCATATTATTTAGCTTTTCATTTTAAGGTTATGTTAGCACAAATATTTCCTATATACCTCAAATCTGAAATCTACTCCCAATAATTACACATACGTATCATCACTTTGAGATAAAGAGAACAGTACAAACTTTATTTATCAGTTAGTGTGTTGCTATATTATAAATAGTCAAATCAAAGGTAAATCCTTTTTTTATTACCTTAATTCCATGTAAGATTTCCTTGAGTAATTTTATCTGTTTATCTTTGTTCTTTGTTTGGTTTTCCTATTTAATGGAAAAAAATCATACATGAGAAAAGTTGGTTAAACTTTTGCTGATATGGCCACAGCTATTTTAAATATACATTCTGTTTTCTGTGTTTTGTATAAATTTTAGTTGAGAAAAGCATCTTAACAATCCTTGAACAACAGTCTTCTACTGATAATGTTAGAAGATAATTACAAACAAGTAAACCATATGCAGCCACTAGTGGAATGAAAGTATAATAGTAGGAAGCTATATTTAGATGTGATTTATTCAGAATTTAATAATGAAGTAACACCTACATTCTATTAAAATGGAATAAATTTCCAGAAACTCCATCAAATTAAAAGTTCCAGGAATAAAAGCAAAACTCTCTACAAGTTTCAGACATTTTGGGGGAATTTGAGTACTTACAATGCATATTTTCAAATATTAGCTGTTTATTTTTCACAAATACTATGTATGCTTATTTAAATAATGTATACTTCTTCAAATATGTAATGATTACAATATGTTATTATGATTGTTTGGATATTGTTTCTTCAGGGTTCCTTGCATTAACATTGTCACTTTACATGTAATAACAAGCATTTGTATATCCCACAAAAAACATAGTTAGAATATCCATTCTATTGTTTGTGTGACTTAAAGACATATTTCTATTTAGTAGTATATTTACACACAATATGAAAATATTTTTGAAAGCTGTAGGAATCTATATCAAGGTCTCAAAAATGTACTTTTATTCCTAGTAGTTTGACTTTAAATAACATTACTTAAAAACAGAGGACTTGGAAGATGGCAGAAGTGAGCTGTTTACTGAGTCCTGATCTCCTCACAACACATAAAGGAGGCAGCAAAGGAAGAGCAGAATTGAGAGGTTGGTAACAAAATAAATGCTCTAAGACTTCACATTACATAGTCTGAGACCTGGACAGACTGGAAGATAGGTTACTAGAGTAGAAAAGATAGAAAAGATAGGTTACTAGAGTCTGGATGAGAAGGAAAGGGGCAACAGAAAGAGAAGGGAGTAGACATTCTCTTAAGCTCACCCACTTAAAAACTGTTGAAAGACAGACAAAATTTAAAGTGTGAAAATAACAGAAGGATCCTTAAAACAGAGCAAACAGCTTAAAACCAAATTATGAAAAGAAAACTGGGCTGGGTCCACAGCCATCTTGTGGAGCCCTCAGCTGACCAGTCACCGCCTTAAATCAGCAAGTGTCTTCCCACATCCAGACAGCTGCAAATTAAACCAGCGGGAAGTCCCCTGCAGTGGGATCTCTTAAGAATCTGGCCAGAAAGAACTTCTAGAAGGACTGCTACTAGCCAAAAATCGCTGAAATCCCTTATCTCTCCACTCTTACCACAAATAACGGGAACAAAGGGACTGGTGAAGACCTGTGCTGGGAAGTGCTCCTAGCCTCACTTAAGCTCTGCACAATGTCTGCTGCTCACATACCTTAGGGACAACAACAAAGCAGCTTTGGCTTCAAACAAAGGAAAGAAGATTTACCAGGCCTCAACCACTGACACTGAGGGCAGGTACTGAGGAAAGCCTAGAAACAGTCCCCAAGATCATGAGCAGGCCATAACTGATGGGAGCTGGTTGACACAGAGATCCAGTGGAAAATTACCAGAGTCTATGCAACAGGAATGGGTTGATCCTAGCCTTAACAGGTGCTTAACTGTGATCACAACTGGGCATTGTTTGGATACTTGTGGGGCTTTCATCAGACTTAGTAAGCAGGGAGAATCAATGCCTGCCATTTACAAGCTAGGGTAGTAGAAACCACAGTCCAGGTGAACCACAGGAGAACCTTCTCTATAGTAACACAAAGAGCAGTGCCAGCTGGGGGAATACTTCTGCATCACAGAACACTCATAGAAAACTGCACAATCAGAATTCCTGCACTCACTGAGAGCCTCCAGAATCTTTAATACCACTAAAAGGATCCAGTAGAAGGAAGCAGGTGACCCACAACAAACATAGGGACACATCAGAGATTGCATTCTGAACTGCTACACACAATAGAAGCAGCCAACCCACAACACTGCAACCTCTAAGCAGTCAGCTGCAGTCCCTGAGCTGACAAGCCAGAAGCTACTGTAGGAGATTCAGAGAAACTAGGGCATTGGCTCCTGTGCCCCTGCAACTCAGGAGCAATCCACAGCCAAAGACTGATGGACATCTGCTGAATGTCCAAACCTCAGCAAAATTTATACCAAGATTCAACAAAAGTTTTCCTCACTTTGAAATAGGATACTATAAACAACTTTAATGTCAACTTTGATCACATAAATAACTCCTTAAGTTGGACAATAATTGTTAACCCAATAACCAACACTGTACCTTCAAACCATTTGAATGTATTTCATCTTATGGTTTAAAAATTAATTGGAATTAATCTTCCTATCTCTGTTTTCCTAGCTCTAGTTTATACTTGTTTCTCTTAACCCCTACTCATCCTTTTATGTTATCTGCTACTACCTCAAATAATACCCATTTGTCTATTTTTCCCTTGTACCTTGATATAAATCCTCTTTTTATAGCTTTTCTCTCTCTTTCTTTGTCTCTTTTTTCCCCTCTCCTATTTGCCCAATCATTATTCCTCCTCCCTTTTAGCCCTCACTTAAGGTGATAGTATGTTTACTAAATTTAAGAATTTATTTTTTGACCTGTTTGAGAACTTTGTTATAGGTTTATACATAAATTTGGGGATCTGCAGGAAACAATTACAATGAGTTATTTTTGTTTTTCATAAGGTTGAATAAAATAAGGTTTTGCTCAATTGAAACACGTTTTTGTTTCTTATAAAGTTAAATAGAAAGAGGTTTGGCTCAGAAGCAATTATAGTAAATAGGATTCAGTGACATCTCTTAAAGTGGTACTGATATTGGTATCAGCAGAGGTCACACATTGACTTAAAATATTATTATCTGGGTCTTACTCAACCCAGTTATCTTGAGAAAAAGAAGCTCACAAAGTAGTCCTTCACTTAAAAGAAGTCAGATCTATAATGATAGATGAATAGACATATGAACAATATGAAAAATCAATGGAAAAACAATCCCAAATAGCCCATAATCCTTCAACAACAGACTTCATTGACACCATAGTGGAGGAAATGCCAGAGAAGTACTTTAGAAAGTTCATAGTTAAACTATTCTATGAGCTAAAAGAAGATGTAAGGAATAAAATCATAAAGAAATTATGGGAAGTGAAAAATAACTTCAATAAAGAGATAGAGATTTCTGAAAAAAAATCCTTAAAATGAAGGAATCCATAAACAAATTAAAAATCCAATGGAAAGCATTACCAATAGATTAGACCACTTTGAAGATAGATTTTCAGAACTCAAAGTATATAATATTGAAAATAAAGCTGACCATAGAGAAAGGATGTTAAGAGACCATGAACAAAATTTTCAAGAAATCTGGGATAACATTACAAGGCCAAATTAAAGATTCATTGGGATAGCTGAAGTCTCTGAAATACAAACTAAAGGAATGAACAATCTTTCAATAAAAAAATCATAGAATTTTTCAAACCTTAAGAATAAAATGGAAATTCAAATACAAGAGGCACACAGGACTCCAAATATAAAAAATATACAATTGATCCACACCAAAACACATTATTATGAAAATGCCTACTGAATAAGGATAGAATTTTAAAAGCTGCTAGAGAAAAACTACTGGTCCCATTAAGAGGTTAAACCAATCCAAATTTTAACTAATTCCTCAATCAAGACCCTAAAAGCTACAAGAGACTGAAAAAATATATACCAAGTTCTGAAAGAAAATGGATGCTAACCAGGAATATTATAACCAGCAAAATTAAGCTTCAGAATTGAAGATGAAATAAAAACTTTCTATGATAGACAGAAGTTTAAAGAATTCATAACTAGAAAACCTGCACTACAAAATATACTTAATAAAATATTTTATGATGAAGAAATGAAAAATAAAAATAAAAACCATTAAAGGGAGGAATTAAACTATAAGAATAGTTGATCAAAGGAGGACTGAATCCAATTTAAACACTAGAAATGAATCAAAATGGCAGGAAAATAGAAACCATTTCTCAATAACAACATTAAATGTAAATGGTCTAAACTCTTCAATCAAAAGACATAGGTTGGCAGATTAAATTTAAAAAACAAGACCCAGCATTATTTTGTCTGTAAGAGACTCACTTCATAGGCAAAGTCATCCACAGACTGGAGGTGAAAGGATGGGTAAATAAATACTGTTCACATGAATCTAGTAAACAGCAGATATCAGATAAAGTGGATTTGAAGACAAAATTAGCATTAAGAGACAAATAAGGTCATTTCATACTGCTTAAAGAAATCATACAAGATATAATGATCAATATTAATTAATGCTCCAAACAATGGAGCATCTATGTACATCAAACAAATCCCTATTAATATTGAGAATCAAATAGATCATAATGCAATACTGGATGACTTTAACATGCCTCTCTCCTCACTAGATCATTCAGACAAAAACTAAGATTCTATAGAACCAAAAACTACAATTAATAATATGGTGCTAACAGACACCTAAAGAATATTTCATCTATCAATGACTAAATTCATTTTCTTTTCAGCAGCACATGGAACATTTTCTAAAATAGGCCATATTTTAGGCCTAAAAGCAAATCTTAGAAAATACAAAAATACCTTCAATTCTATCAGATCATAATGGAATGATATTAGAAATCCACAATAAAATAAAAACAGAAACCACTCGAATACCTTGAGATTAAATAATACACCTTCCAATAGTGACTGGATAGCTGTAGAAATCAGAGGAGAAATAAAAAAAAATCTTAGAAGTAAATGAAAGTAGTGATAGAACATATCAATATCTCTGGAACAGTATAAAGGCAATTCTACAAGGAAAGTTCATAGCATTGAGCTCATACATTGAAAGACTAGAAGGATACTAAATAAATAATCTGATATTACATTTTAAGGCCCTAGAAAAAGAACAAACCAACACCCAAATCAGTAGAAGACAGGAAATAATTAAAATCAGAGCTGAAATCAATGAAATTGAGATTAAAAAAAAATACAAAAGATTAATTAAACAGAGACTTGATTTTTGAAAGGATAAACAAAATTGACAAACCCTTAGGCACACTAACCAAAAAAAGGGGGGAAAAACATCAAATTATCAAAATCTGAGATGAAGAAAGAAATACCATCACAGATACCTTTTAAATACAGAGGTTATAAGAAACTATTTTGAAAATTTATAATCCAATAATTTAGAAATTCTTGATAAAATGAGCAAATTCCTACTGACATATAATCTACCCAAATTCAACCAAGATGATATAGAAAACTTAAATAGATCAATTTCCAGTAATGAAATTGAAGCAGAAATTAAAAGCCTTCCAACAAAGAAAAGCTCAGAATCAGATGGATTCTCAGCTGAGTTCTACAAGCCCTTTAAATAAGAACTAGAACCCTCCTTAAATCAATCCATGAAATAGAAAAGGAAGAAACTGACAAATTCATTCTACAAAGCAAGTTTTGCCTAGAAACCCAAATCAAAGACACATCAAGGAAAGAAAACATTAGACAAATATCCTTGATGAATATAGATGCAAAAATTCTTAATAAAATATTGGTAAAATGCATACAAAAACACATTTAAAAGACAGTGTATTATGATCAAGTAGATTTTATTCAGGATTGCAAGGCTGGTTCAACATACAGAAATCAATAAATATAATTTACTACATAAACAGACTTAAGGGCAAGAATCACATGATTTTCTCAATAGATGCAGAAAAAGCATTAAACAAAGTACAGCACCCATTCATGTTTAAAACACTAGAAAAACCAGGGATAGAAAGAGCTTACCTCAACATCATAAAGACTATATAAGACAAACTCAAGGCTGTCATTTTTCTGAGTGCAGAAAAACTGAAAGCATTTCCTCTAAAAAGAGGAACAAGGCAAGGATGACCACTCTCATTACTCATAGTCAATACAGTCCTTGAAACTCTAGCCAGATAAATTAGGCAAGAGAAGAAAATTAAAGATACAAATAGGGAAATAAGAGCTAAAAATATTTCCTTTGCTAATGACATGATCCTATACTTAGAAGACCTCCCCAAAAAACTCCATCAGATGATTTCTAGAGCTCATAAAAGAATTCATCAAAGTAGCAGAATACAAAATCAACATCCATACATCAATTAAATTCCTATATTCCAATGATGAACTGCTTAAAAAGAAATTAGAAAAACTAATCCATTCACAATAGCCTCAAAAGCAAAAAGAAAGAAAAAAAAAATCAAAACAAAACAAAACCCCTGGGAATCAATCTAACAAAAGAGGTGAAGGATCTCTACAGTGAAAACTATAGAACAGTAAAGAAAGAAATTGAAGAAGATCTTAGAAGACAGAAAGACCTCCTATGTTTTTGGATAGGCAGAATTAGTGTTGTCAAAAAGGCCATACTACCAAAAGCCTATACAGATTCAATCAAATTTTGATCCCCATCAAAATTCCAATGATGTTCTTCATAGAAATAAAAAAAGCAGTTATTAAATTCATTTGAAAAAATAACAGGCCCTGAATAGCCAAAGCAATCCTTACTGAGAAAAGTGAAGCAGGAGGCATTGCCATACTGGACCTCAAATTATACTATAGTGCTATAGTAACAAAAACAGTATGGTATTGGCATCAAAACAAGAACAAAGATCAATGAAATAGAAGACAGAGAGAGAAACCCAGATACACATTTATATCATACTAGAAAAAGGTGCCAAAAACATGTTGGAGAAAAGATAGCCATTTTAACAAATGATGCTGGGAAAATGTAGTAGAATGAAATTTAATGCCTGTCTCTCACTCTGCACAATACTCAACTCAAAGTGGATCAAAGACCTAGGAATCAGACCAGAAACCCTGCACCTACTAGAAGAAAATGTAGGCCCAACACTCCAACATATTGTCTTAGGAGTTGACTTTCTTAACAAGACTCCTAAAGCACAAGAAGTAAAATAAAAAATCAATAAATAGGATGGCATCAAATTAAAAAGCTTCTTC
>PVHX01000661.1:85986-269811 GCA_004024805.1 Geosciurus inauris
AAAAAAAAAAAAAAAAAAAAAAAAAAAAAACTCAAAACACTTGATATAAAACAACCCAATCAATAAATGGACAAAGGAACTAAACAGATACTTCTCAAAAGAAAAAATATAAATGGTCAATAAACATATGAAAAAATGTTCAACATCTCTAGTAATTAGAGAAATGCAAATTAAAACTATACTGAGATTTTATCTCACTCCAGTCAGAATGGAAATTATCAAGAATACAAGTAACAATACATGTTGGCAAGGATATGGGGAAAAGGGTACACTCATGCATTGTTAGTGAACTGAAAATTGGTGCAACCACTCTGAAAAGCAGAATGGAGATTCCTCAAAACACTGGGAATGGAACCACCTAGCTATCCCACTCCTTGGTGTATACTCAAAAAAGTTAAAATCCACATACTACAGTGACACATCCACATCAATGAAATCAATGAAATTGAGATTAAAAAAACAATACAAAAGATTAATTAAACAGAGTTGATTTTTGAAAGGATAAACAAAATTGAAAAAATTGACAAACCCTATCCCCCCCAAAAGAGGAAAAAAACCTCAAATTATCAAAATCTGAGGTGAAAAGGGAAATACACAAATGATGTCTTTGGTTTGGGTATCTGGGGGAAACTGGCTTTGTAGAATAAATTCGTCAGAGTTTCCTCCTTCTCTATTTCATGGATTAATTTAAGGAGGATTGGTAGTAATTCTTAAAGGGCTTGTAGAACTCAGCTGAGAAACCATCGGATTCTGGGCTTTTCTTTGTTGGAAGGCTTTTGATGGCTGTTTCAATTGTGCTATGTTGATAGAAGCACAATTCCTAATAGTCAAGCTGTAGAACTAACCTATGTGCCCTTCAACAGATGAAAGGATAAATAAAATGTTTTATATATGCATGATGGAGTATTACTCAGCCATATAGAAGAATGAATTTATGGCATTTGCCAGTTAATAGATGGAACTGGAGCCTATGATACTAAGTGAAATGAGCCAGTCCCCAAAGTCACAGGTTGAATGTTTCCTCTGACATGCAGAAGCCAATTCAAAATAAGAGGGGTGGGTGTAAAAAAAGAAGAAAAATCAAAGGAGCAGACAAAGGGCAATGAAAGAAAATGAGAAGGAAAGGAGGGATGGGATAGGGAATGACAGCAGACAGAATCTGAACTAAATTCCTATGTACATATATGTATATACTACAGAGAATCTCGCCATCATGTGCATTCACAAGTCACTAAAAATAAATAGCAGAAAGATTAGTACAGCAGAGTGAAGGAAACAAGAGAAGGGAGGAAAGCAGGGGAAGGGTAAGTACTGGGGACTGAATTAGAACAAATTATACTTCATGTTTTTATAATTATATCAAGATGAATCCTATTGTCAAGTATAACTTTAAAGAACCAATAAATATTTTTAAAAAGTAATTAGAAATTTAAAAAATAGTTAAAATACATTATTATGAGCAAACTTATTCTAAACATTGTGTTTAAAATACTTATTCATAATTATATCCAATTTTCTAGTTTTCATCTTTATAATTAGTTATCTTTTATTTGAAAATTTAAAAAAAACATGAAAGTAAGTAAAATTTTCCCTCACCCATACATCTAATTCTACTCTATGGGTAAGGAGAGACTGCTCCTTTTTCTCTACAAATAAATATGTAGTTATATATCTTCATCTACTTATTTCTATCACACATATGTGCATGAGTATATTCATGCTGTAAAGATTGGATCAGCATTATATAGATGTATGTATGTGTATATCATAGTCCATTTTGTATCTATTATTTCTCATTGGGTGATTTTGATTACCAATGGTCAACAGAGTTCTGAACATATTAAATAGAAAATTCCAGAATGAAATAATTTATAAGGCTTAAACTCAGAGCAGCATGACAAAATCTCATTCTCATCCATTCTGTCCTGTTGGGATGTGAATCTTCACTTTGTCCAGTATATCCATGCTCTGTACACTGCATTCCTATTAGTCACTTGGTAGCCTTCTCATTATCAGATTGACTGTCAAACACAAGCTGTGTTCATGTTCAAGTAAACTTATTTTACTTAATAATGGCTCCCAGTAGTTATGCTGGCGATATAGCATATCATTATAATTGTTTTATTAGTGCTGTTAATCTCTTAATGTGTTTAACTTAAAAATTAAACTTTATCTTATATATGTGCTATATTAGAAATAACATAATATACACAGGTTTGGTACTACCCAAGGTTTCAGACATCCACTAAGATCTTAGAATATTTTCATGTCAAATAATGGGCGGTTACTATACACACACACACACAAACACACACACACATACACACACATACATACATATATATATGAATATTTCTTGAATTTGCTTTTTCCTCCAATATGTAATCCACACATTTCCATGTTGGTTCACAGATATCGCTAATCTTTGATCCATTTAAATTAATACAATGCATTTTCATAAGCAATACATCTGCATCTGTGAATGTTAACTTAATGCATGGAATCATCTTTTCCTCTCATTGCAGTGTGATTTCCTTTCCAGAAGTGAACTATGCGGTTTCTCCATTCCTACAGTACAGCATAATATTGTGCACTGCTTGATTCCTAGTGGGTTGTCAAAACATATATTGATAGAAAGTTGAAAGATTGACTGAATGTAAAGGAAGAGTGTCCAAATTAATTCTGTGAAGAATTCACTGTCCATTCACTCCTTGCTCATTCGAGCACATGGGCCCTTTCCACACTTCCGTCACACAAGAATACCTACCTCCAGGCTTTGAGCTTATTGTCCTTTTTGCTTGGTTTATCTTTCTTTGAGACATCCACAGGGATCACTCCTTTACCCTGTTGGCATCCCATTTCCTTTCTGAGAACTTCCCTGCTTCTGCATGTACAGTGGCCTCTTTGTTCCTCTATACCTTATTTTTACTAATTTTTCTGCATATACATCTCGCTATGTATCTATTTAATACCCACCCGATGTCTCCCCACAACCCTCATGAAAGTTGGAACTTGTCAGTTCCTCTCACTGCTGTCCTTCCTGTGTCTAGAGTGGTGACTGGCACAGAATAGATGCCTCATCAATATGGGTTGAATGAATTAGTGAATGATAAATCTAGATGGTTTCCATTTATAACCTCTATTTTTCATATTTATAAAATTAGCTAGATGACTATTGTCAACTCAAGTCAGAAAACTCAGCTTCTGTTTAGCACACATAACATGAGGCAGTGATTTTCTTACCTTCAGCTTTTTTACTCTAATGGCAACTAAAGCATTTATTGGTATAACAAACAAAAGGACTGCCACGCCTGCTAACACTGCAGGACCCAGTTCTTGCCAAAGAAGAAAGATGGCCATCAGGATTTGGAAAGGGGCTGACCATAGGATACTGAGGTTTGCTGTCAAGTCCATGAGCTGCTGAGCATCTGCTGACATCAAGTTAATAATTTCCCCAGTGGAAAACTTTTTGTGAGAAACATTTGATAAAAGCAGGGCCTGTAAAAAGAGAAACAAACTATTTTAGAATTCTTTAAGTTATGGGACATCTTGTTATCAAAAAATGGTAACTTTTATTATCAGTTGTTAATATATTTAAGAAAACATGATTAAAAAACATAAACTTTAGGTGAGGAATTATAATTGTTGATCAAAATACATAGTTTTGGAATCCACTGTATAATGGTAGAGAGTAAAATTTGGTTCATAAACAAATAAGGACCCTCTATAACTATTTTCTTTAATTACAAAATTGAAAAAGAAATCTGTTCTGAATAATTGAAGTTCTTCATTTGGTGGTACCACCATAAAGCTAAATGTAACTGATAAGAAATACACATATGAATCAATGAATATCTAATGAATACAGGTGAGCAGTATGATTATTGAAGTTGTAGAAAACTAAAAAAAGCATAGTCCCAATTATTAAGATGATTACAATCTTGTTGTGGAAATGCATTTACACATGTACATCCACATAGGCCAATTCTAAGTGTAAAAGCAGCTGGAAAGGGTTATGGAAGCAAAAAGAGATAAGATTACTAGAAAGACTTCATGGAGCAGATGGATAGACATCTTTTTTTCCAAGGCCCAATTACCCCCTTTCCCCTGTGTATGCTATTTAATGTTTATATGTCAGATTCAATATTCCTAAATAAAATTATTGGTAATGTTTTAAGGATTCTAGCAGAAATGTATTTATTTAATTTTCACTCACTTAAAATTTCCAGTGAAATACATAAATAATTTAAAATAGTGGAAGACTGTATTTGCACTGGAAACCAGGCAGAGGCCCATTATGTATCAAACATTTTATGGAATTTCTACTACATTGATTTAAAGAAAGACAAGACCAAGATTTGAGGCTACCAAAAATAAATGAGAGCCAGGTGTGGTGGCGCATGCCTATAATCCCAGCACTTTGGGAGGCTGAGACAGGAGAATCGTGAGTTCAAAGCCAGCCTCAGCAACACGGGGCTCTAAGTAACTCAGAGAGACCCTGTCTCTAAATATAGCACAAAATAGGGTTGGGGATTTGGTTCAGTGGTGGAGTACTCCTGAGTTCTATCCCCAGTACAAAAAAAAAAAAAAGAATAAATGGGGTACAGGAAGCATGCAAAATTCATTTTTTTAGTAAGTTAATAATACAAAGGGAAAGCCCTTAGTGGAACTTATCCAACACTGCCTATCTTCAAGCAGAGGGGCTAAATGCAATGTGGGGTTGGGTAGGGGGCCAGAGGTACTGCACAGCCCTGGGACTTTCACAAGGCTCTAGCACCCCCACAGGCAAGAGCGTCTATGACCAATGAATGCAGTGATTCATCCTTGTTCACATTCCTGCACCACAAATTGGAGACATTTTTGCTACTGACTAGTAAAGAGGACAGTTGTATTGAAGATAAAACAAAATGACTATTGCCACATGAGAAGAAAAGGGAAGTCATTATTTACCAGTTAAATTTCCAGTCATATCCCTTCCAAATATTGCTTTTTAACCTCCCTCTAATAAGTTACTAATTTGGACAAGTAAAACAGTGAAAAACCCAAGTATACTACTCATTTTAATAAGAGTATAATGATTTTTTAAGATTAATCAATTGATGTTGAATAAAATCCTCCCCCAAGTTGCAATTATGAGAAAATATAGGCTCTTTTCTTTTATCTTCCTAAAATATTTATTTAGTGTTTATGAACATAATAAAAGTTGTGTAGTTCAAAATAAGTGAATTAGCCAAGGAATTATTAAATGTCCTCCTATTGGGAAAAGGCATGAGGAGAGACATAATAGTTGACTATCCCCTTATTATCTTTGTAGGAAAAAAAATAAGATACCCAGCAAAAATGAATAAGAACATGAAATTTTTTTTCATATCTGAAGTAAAACTGTCAAATTTTATAAAAATATAATGGAAGCATTCAAAATCCAAATGGGTAATACATTAAAATGGAATTTGTAAAATGGTGGAGAAGTTCAAAAACTTTCACCAGAAATTAGAGAAAACATACTTCCAAAAAATGGAATGATGAAAGAAAATATTTAAGAAGTGGAGAAGAGATTCAGATAATTACACAAATACAAAGTATAAATATTTACATATGTGTATATATATTTACATTTTCTTAATATTTAGAGTAATGAAGACTACAATCTCTATAGCAGAATGGATTCCAAACCCCACTCCTCTGTCTTAATAACTTGACTATGGAAAGTTACCCAGTTACTCTGAGTTTAAATTTCCTTGTATTATATACACAGGCATTAGGTGTAAAACAGAATATATGTATATGCACAAAAATATGCTTAAAACAAGACACAAGACATTTATTTTACAAGTAAAGAAAGGGAAGAAACTATTAAAAAAAACAAACAGAAGATATATTCTCTTAAGGGCAAGTAAGACCTCAAACCAAAAGTATACAGGAAGAACTAGCAAATTAATTAGAAAATTCACCTCCTCTTATCTTGGTGGAACCTGTGAATTCCAAGGATAAGAAGAATCATCAAAACAAATCGGGTCATTTTAAAAATGGCGTGTGTGGAGGGGCTTGACAGCAGTTCTCTGTCATACCTAGTGTCAGAAGACAGTGCTGCAGTGGTTACCAAGGGTGTATGGAGAAGGTATGTTGATATCTTTTCATTGGTAACATAAATTGCTCCAGACCTTTAGAAAAATACTTGGAACTCTCGTTAAAATTATGTCCATTTATCTTTAAATCCCAAACTTCCACTCCAATTACAAAAACACAGATATACTTGCATGACAAGGATTTGGGGGGTTTTATTTTTTGGTGTTTTTTGTTTGTTTGTTTGTTTGTTTGTTTGATGCTTCTCATAGTGGTTGAAAACTTTATGGTTATGTATATATTCTATGATATTGGATAACCACTAAAAAGTATGATTAGATTTACACTGGTAAGATGTCCAATTTTTTGACACAAAAGGCAAAATGGAAATTTTAAAAGGATGTTTATGGCATCATCCAAACTCTAGAAAACAAAGAAATCTCAGTTAAAAAATTAAAAAGAAAAAGAAACAAATTATATTTACTTTGGGTGAAGATTATAAACTAACAAAAAGAGAGAAAATGGAAAGGAGGAAAAACAGTAGTAGGGAAAAAGTATGGTACACATGAAATAGTTTCACCTATGCATTTATTTAAACATAAGTTTGTAAGAATAAATAGATTTATTTATTTTTATTTGTTCTAATAGTTATACATGACAGTAGAATGCATTTTAACACATTATATATAAATGGAGTATAACTTTTCATTCTTCTGGTTGTATATAATGTAGAATCACACTGGTCATGCAATCATATATGTACACAGGGTAATAATGTCCAATTCATTCTACTATCCTTCTTACCCCCACACTGCCTCCTCTCCCTTCACTCGCCTCTGCCTAATCCAAAATATCCTCACAATTTCAAGAATAAATATATTTAAAATAAAATAAATATTAAATTTAAAAATGAATCACAAAGAACTTGTATTGATGGTGTATTTTCTCAATACTTTTGCTCATGAAATATTACTAAGTAAATTAGATATTACTAAGTAAATAAGATTTTAAAATAAATGTTGAAAGAAAATATATCAGTGATTATTTCTGGAGTTAGAATAATGAATAGGTGCTATTTTCTCTTTCATATTTTATGCACTTTCTTCAATGAACAAAATAATCTTTAAAAATTAATCACTGTACAGTGTTCACCTGCATGTATATTTTACATTTTCTCTATCACTTTTTTTTTTTGTACTGGAGATTGAACTCAGGGGCACTCAACAATTGAGCCACATCCCCAGCCCTATTTCATGATTTTTATGTAGAGACAGGGTCTCACTGAGTTGCTTAGTGCCTTGCCGTTGCTGAGGCTGGCTTTGAACTCGCGATTCTCTGTCTCAGCCTCCCTAAGTGTTCTTTATCATTTATGTCTTGCATGACATTCAGTTTGTTTCTACATTTTGGTTATTGTGAATAGTGGACTAATGAATATAGAGATGTAGATATCTCTTTGAGATCCTGATTTCAATTCTTTAGATACTTATCCAGAAGTAAGCCTCAGATTGCTGTGTGGCATGACAGCTCTTTTTTAAATCTTTTGAAGAACCTCCATATTATTTTCCATAGTGGCTGCACCATTTTGCATTCCCACAACTGTGTACCAGGGTTTTGTTTTCTCCACATTTTTGCCAACACTTGTTTGTTTTTTGTTTTTTGATTTTTTGGTAGTGGTCACTCTGGCATATATGAAGGAAGGTATTGACATGGTTCTGATTTGTATTTCCTCATGATAGGGAAGTTGAACATTTTAAAATACCTTTTGGGCACTGTGTGTCTCCTTCAAAAGGAAGGAAATATATAAAAACATAGATGAATCTTGAGGACATTGTGATAAATTAAATAAGCCAAATATAGAAAAATAAGTATTGATTCCACTTAAATGCTGTATCTAAAAGGGTCAAATTCATAAAATCAAAGATTGGCATGGTGTTTACCAGAATGGAGGAAAAACTGGGGAATACTTAACAATGTTTCAGTTTAGTATGGGGAATAAGTTCTAGAGATCTGCTGTAGAATATTATATAGACAGCAATGTAATATATAGGCAAAAATGATGCGTTTTATACTTAAAATAGGTCAAGATGACAGCGTTCATATTAAATGCTCTGACAAAATTTAATTAAATAATTGCTTTCAGAATATTAAAGAAAAGACTAAAAGGTACTATATAATTTTCATGTTGTTTGCATGGCATTTCTAGCATTAGGAGAACTGATTTTTCTTTCAAGATCTTTTCTTCTGACAAATAAACCTTCACATTTCTGTAAGGGACAAAATTCACAGGCCATGAAGGACAATTCAGTTACCATTTATTGCTAAATTATACAATCAAAACTGCCTTTGTGTTATAGGAAACAATTTGAAAGAATACTGCAATATGCACCACAATTACAGTAGATAGTGCAATATTTCTAGAATTGCCTGGTAGAATTTAATCTAATGAAAGAGAGAAAGTGTGACTGAGATAAAAAGAAAGGACCTAGTCTTTAAAATCTAAAATATAGTGAAAAGTCAGGGCATTTATAAATATCCTAAAAGTCAAAATTGAAATTAGCTAACATATATTTGTATTGTAATTACTTTTTTCTAAGAAAGTTCCTTATGTTTAAAAGCTCTCCAAGTTTTAGGTTTATAATACACACACACACACATACACAAGCACAACTGTGTGGCCCATTTCTTCTCAAAACTTCATTTTTTCCACATATTATTACACTCAAAGAAGATTCACATGAACCAGATAGAGTTTCAAGCTTCCCAAATCCCTACTAACTGACTGAAAATATTTTCATTATCAATGAGTTCACTAATATTTCATTTTATCCATTTATGATAAAATGTGTTTTGCAATTTTACATTCTCCCTTTACTGTTTCTTTCTGTACTCATTGCCAAAGCCCTTCTTCAAATCTTTATTGCAATAGCTCTGTGGTTTTCTTCTTTCTACCCTGTTTTAACTCATTTTATCTTGAGTATCCCTCTGTGATTCAAATGAATCTTAAGTTCCTGTATAATGCAAATACATTTTCACAATATAGTCTTCAAGGTTCTTTAAGTGTTTTTTTTTAAAAAAAGCAATCCCTTCTTTCTGTCATTATTATCTCTCCTCATCATCTTATATAGGAAACACGTCTATCCAAATTAACCTACTCACCATTTTCTGAGCAAGTCTTATATTTGTTTCTACCCTTTTTCCATGTTATTGCTACATCAGAGACTTTGCCTCATGCTATTCGTCCTGCAGACCCACATTTGTGTATTAACCATGAAATTTTTCTGACTTTGCTAGCTGGAAGCCATACATATCATGCAAAGCTGGAAGGGCCCTAAAAATCCCTATCCCCATGATCCTCGAGTGCAAGTATGAGATATGAACTTAAAAGTGTAATCTTAACATTTATGGGAATTTGTTCTTCTTCAGTTCCTTTATATGCCAAAATTTGTGCCAGGATTCTCTTGACTCAAAGTGCAGGATTTGGATTATGGCTGTCCTCCTCTTGACCACCCTTAAGTACAATATCTCTACTTCTTGGAATGCAACTAAATTTTATCAGTATCTTTGTATTTTATAATTTCTATAAATAAAGGAAGATAAAATCTTTAAGCTACACATAGAGATATTCTAGGCATTGCACTTTCCAAAATGGTAGCCACTAGTCAAGTATGGTTAGCAAATTTAAAGTTAAATTAATTAAAATTAAAAACTCAGTTCTTTAGTCATACCAGTCACTTTTTAAAGCCTCAACATGCATATGTGACTAATGGCTACCATATTGCACAGTGTAAATGTAGAACAATTTCAAAAACACAGAAATTTCTATTGGATGGTGCTTAATGGAGGAATACCCCCAGATTGCCTACATTAAGCCTAAGACAGACTAATGCTGCTTTTTAGTCATGTCTTTATCTAAGTTTTCATAAATTCTCATGGAACTTGCACCTATAAACCAAAGAGTAACTAAACCTAAATTTAGAGACCAGTAGACTCTTAAGCTGATCAGTGTAAGGAGATCCATGTTCTTCATTGAAAACCTAAAAATGGTATTCCCTGAACTTTATTTAAACAAAGAATAGTTATGTGAATAATACAGAACAAGTGAGTCCTGCCACCTTCCCTTCTTGCCAAGCAAAAGATCTGAGACCAGCTTTACTCAGCTCTTGTAACAAGTCCCTGATGAAGTAGGTCCAATTTCAGGTTAATATGGGTCATCTAGGGTCTGCTAGGATAGTCACTGAAAGATATCAAAATATAAAATAAATGAGAATCCCAAAACCTCTAAAGAAGAAAGAAAATTAAGCTATTCCAATAACTCCAAGGAGAGAGATTTGTGTTTCCTACCAAACTTCAGTCACTACAGCAGAATCTACTGAAGAGGCATGATGTACTGCTTCGGTCCTTCAGTGCCCTTTATTCTTTAACAATCTCAAAGCAGACATACGGGATTTCCCTTGGAGTCACTGTTCCCACCTACTTCCATGGACTCTCTGTCCTTGAAATGGATTCATCCAGAACACTTGATTTCCATTTTTATTTTGGATACCTTGTTTTAATTTCTACTTTACTCCCTTTTAATTAAAGACTATTTTTAAGAGAAATGTTAGGTTCACAGCAAAACTGAGAGGAAGGTAGTTTCAGTATATCCCCTTTCCCCACACAGGCATGGCCTCCCCCATTATCAACATTTCTGGAGAAGGACATTAGGTATGACTGAAGAACACACATTGACATATCATTATCACCCAAAGCCCATAGGTTACATTAGGTTTCACTCTTGTGTTGTACATGCTATGGGCTAGAACAAATGTGTGACATAGTCACCATTATAGTATCATGAAGAATGGCTTCATTGCCCTAAAACTCTTTTGAGCTCTGCCTTTTATGCTTATAAATCTACCATCTCTGCTTCTGCTCTTTCACAGCAGTTGATTCTTTTATGCTTGTAAATCTACTCACAACCCACGTGCAACACCAAGGCTTTCTTTAGTCATTGAATAAAATCCTGTTCCATAGAGACTGTACATCAAAAGACAAGTGGCAGCATTTAAACAGATCCCTAGATTCTTTTGTATCTCTCCTGCATGTTTGGGTTCCTCAGCATATACTACCTCTGGAATTACAATAAGACAGTCTCTTTTGGGCTGAGCTATGTAGCTCTGCTACAAGTTCATATAACATTTATTGACTCAATGGGTCCTGGGTTATTCTAGAATCTCTGAAAACATTCCATGTCCCCATTTTGACCCAATAGGATGAAATAGCCTATAATGCCTCTTGCCCAGCTCAGTCCAAATTATAATACTTCCTCCTACTTACACAAGTTCTATAGATCACTGAAAGGTTCTTTCAAGACTTTATGTGAAAATTTTCTTAACTATATACAACCCTTGTAGATTTTCTGCTTATTTGATCTATTTAGTTCTGCATATTATGTATGCTAACATTTCCTTCCAATTTATTGAAGGCTTTTTTGTTCATTCATTGTTCATTCATTCATTTACTGAGTAAACAGGATTTTATTCAATGACTAAAGCCTTGGTGTTGCACGTGGATTGTGAGTAGATTTACAAGCATAAAAGAATTACAAGCATCCAGCATTTATAAAGATATATAAAAAAGTCCTATCTTACATGATGAGGATGCAACAGGCAAATGCGTTCCTGTTCCAGATCTTGAAGAGCCCACAGTTTACATGGGGAGCACAAAGTAAGAACAAAACTCACCTGTTGATTGAATGACTGGCTGGTAACTAGAGGAGGGAGGAAACTCTTAAATTCTTTATAATCATGATATAAATAAAAGGCTCTGTACATAAAAAAGGTGGTGTTTAAAACTGTATTTTCTAAAAAGGACAAATTACACTTTAGGTTTGAGGGATGAAACTTAGAATCAAAGAGAAGGAAAAATTATTACACAAAGAAGGATGAATTTGTTGCATGAAAAAACAAAGTGAGCGGTGGAGTCAGACAAAAGTACTATGTAGAAAAAGAATGATGGCGAACACAAGAAATTTTATCCATGCACAGATATATAATCAGGAAAACATTCAATTCCATTTGCTTTCAGAGAAGGAGTTAAGTGACATAACAGTAGACAAAGAAACCATTTAATTTCACAGTTGAAGGCTGTCTAGAAGTTGTGGGGACAATAGAGAGGGGGAGAGAACCCCTAGGGAAATTAATGCAACCAAATCGATGAGTCAGTGCTATATTGAAGTAAAACAAAGGCATATGCAAAGGACATCTTAAGCATTTTTTAATATATTCTACTGCTTCCTAGTTCCATTATTTTAAAGCATACAAGAGAGCAATCCACTTAGAAATTGGGAAATCCTTGAATTTTTTTACCTTTTTATAGATCAGTCCAGTTACAGCTGTTTTTAGTTTTGCTGAAGTGAGCAAGCTAAAATGTTGATACTGCTGAAGGATCAGGGTTTGGGAAAAGACTACAGCAAAAAGTGCGACTGCGTAACCATAGCCAGTCCAGCCAGATTCTGAGCTGTGTTCACACAAGATGATCATTTGCCTGAATGTCATAAAAATTGAGAAAAGGGAAGAAATGTTAAATACCTGAAGTAGTTAAATGCTTATGAGAATTAAATATTGTTTTATTGTTAAAATCACACACACACACACACACACATACACACATACACACATCCTTGTGTGTTTTTCTCTACTTGCTCAATTTAGTGTCTTTGTTTTTTAAACTCAAGCATTAGATAAGAAAGTAAATAAGATCAGCAATTACTCTCACAAGCTTGTGCATAAGAGGTTATTTTCTGGTTTTCATCTGGTAATATCATCAAATAATTAATTCTTTTGATATAAGTTCATCAGAAATGTTAAGACAGACATTAAAGAAAAAAATTATTTTTCTCAAAATGATGCATTTTGCCAAATGTAGGGAAACAAGAAAATCAAAACTCAAGAAGGGGTCTTTTAGTATGAAACTTGGATGCCTTATTTGTTTATTTATATTTAGTAATGAGGATTGAACCCAAAAGAACTTTACTACTGAGCAACATCCCTATTTTTTTTTATTTTGAGACAAGGCCTCAAACTTGTGATCTTCCTGCTTTAGCCCCCTGATTTGCCAGAGTTACAGGCATGTACTACCACACTCAGACACAGACACATTTATTAAAGGCTTGATTTATGTCTCACCTTTTATTGTTACTTTCATTCATATCCAGTTTCTCTCTTCTCTACATTTTTTCATGTTTTCAAGTCTGATTGTCACCAAAACTTAGTCATGATCATTAGGGCCAAGGAGATGGTGAGAGAGAAGAGATGTTTCTAATCATAACTATCTTGGTTGGTTTTTATCCTTCAGTTATAAACATTGATTAAGATTCAGAGTGCCTTATGTCCATTGTTAATAGCACTTTATCCTGTTTTAAATCGTATCTACATGACTTATCCTGTTTTAAATCGTATCTACATGACTGAAGATGATAATTTTAAAAGACTAAATATACTCCACATAATTGTGAAAACAACTTGGGAATATAGTATGAGATAGTATAATATGTTATTATATATATAATATATTATATATTATATATATAAGTACAGTACATCATATGTTTTGCAGACCCACAGTTCTTGGTTTATTTAAGTGGTTCCTTCTAATTTACAGGTAAAATGCATAAGGTAGAAGTTTTATAAATGCATTTTTTTCATTGTGAACTCTGGGGTTACAGAAATAGTCCCTATTATTGTCAACAGCTATTTTGAATGAATCTGTAAGTTATTATAACCAGAAAGAAAAAGACATATAATTAGGTAAGATCATACCTAAATGTTTGTCAAATAATACTAAATTTAAAAACTCATTCTTGCCAGTCAAGATGGCTCATGCCTGTAATCCCAGCAGCTAGGGAGGCTGAAGCAGGAGGATCACAAGTTCAAAGCCAGCCTCAGCAAAAGCAAGGCTCTAAGCAACTCAGTGAGATCCTGTCTTTAAAATACAGAGTAGGGCTGGGGATGTGGCCCAGTGGCCGAGTGCCCAGGTTCAATCTCCAGTGCCCTACCCGTCCCAGCAAAAAAAGAAAAGACAAAAAAAACCTCACTCTTTATATAGTTTAACAATTAAGGTGGTAAATAAAAATAAATTTCTAAGCTTTGATCTCTTCTATTGGCAGCTTGCACTGTTAATGGATGTGTTGCTCAAATTGCTTTATAAACCAAGTACTTCAAATATTAACGTTATTAAAATCAGACTTTAGAATAATATAAAACTAATATTAAAACTTACAGTTATTAAAAACTAGTGGGAGCATTATATATTCTCAGTGACATTATTAAATTATTCTGCCTCCCAGAGAGACACAATAACAATGGGAGTTTCTGTATTTCTTAATCGATGTCTATTGAATGCCATCTACTAGGACAGTAAATTATTTTTGCAAAGGCAATTTAACAAAATGCCTTTTGGGTCTCTGAATAAGATTTCCTGATAAAAGAGCTCTATTCTCCCTATTATGAACATAGCTGTCATTAAATTTTTGACTTTTTCATAAAAATCAAACAACTAAATGTTTATCACCAGGTACCACACTGGTTCTACACATTAATTATGAAATATTAAAAATAATCTGTGCTCCAGATATGGTAAAGACCATAAAACTATTTGCAATATTACATATGAACATTCATTGTTTTGTTTGGCTGATGTTAGAATAAATTCCATACAGAGGGATTAGGAGCAAGTACAATAATCCACCAAGAAAACATCTCTTCTACTAGCAAATTAACAAGAGCATTATGCTATATATTTGACCACACATATGCATCATAATCATATGACAGGACACCCTCATCTTTCAAAATAGTCATCTGCACAACTGTTTTTTATCCAGAGAAAAATATATATTTCGAAACTAGCTTATAAATTCAGTTCTGCCAAGTCTAAATATGTTCATGCAAACTCATAAAATTCTTTCTAATCACTGAGTTGCTCCTCAGTGTAGAAATTTTAAGTTTATTAAGTTACTGTAGAATATGGGTCTCTGGTAGAAGTAACTTTGCTGATGCCCATTTATTCAGTACGCTATTCAGGAAATGTGTTGGGGTTCTATGTGCCAGGCAGGATTTATGGCAGGAGCTGATGTGTGAAAAACACTGGAGGAGCTTGTTGCCTAGGCAGGGACAAAGGCTGACTCATTTCAATGCAATATTACAATTTCTGTTTTGCAAGTATGGTCAAGCAAGTGTGTTGCAAGAGTGTGTCACAAAATTAGAACATTCTCTGTCTCACAGGCCTTCTTTGGTATCCCGGGTAGTAGAAATTTGGGGAGAATACAAAGACATCGAATTGATATAACATATTATTTTAGGAAAGACTGTGGCCATAGTGAGATTCTCTAATGACTTTCTTAAGCAGAAGTCATTGGCAAATTGGAAGAGATGGATATCTGGCTATTCCCAGCCATCTTAGCCCAGGTGTCTAAGTTAAGAAGGCAGGCAGCTATCTGGGACATTCCAACACCAGCAAAGAGAGAGCGAGCCAAGGTCACCCAACCAACACCCAGAACCAGGGCACCAGACATAGCATCTCCATTTGAGCTACTGCAGCTATCTCCAGAGGTTCAAGACACTGAGCTGTGACCCCAGTCATCATGGAGTAGAGAAAAGTAATACTTGTCTGAAGTTCTGACTTTCTAAGTTGTGAGATTAATGAAACTTCTGTGCTATGCCATTAAGTTTTGACATTGCTAAGATTGCCACATTAGATAACAAAAGGAGGGCAGGAGAGGAAGAAGATGCTGTTCAATGCCTGTGATAAACAGCTTTCTCTTCACACACAAGGTAACTATAGGGTCACTCTTGGGATATACTGAGGTGAGGGTCAGAAATAGTGGAGGGGAGACATCTGTTATATTGTCTGGGGGTGAGGGGTTTAAACCAAGGGACATTTGGCTTATGTTTCTAAACACAGGGAAGCCAAACAGATTTTTAAGGGGAAATGATAGGAGCAGATTTCTGACAGTAATGAACATCTTTTTCTTGGACTTCTTGGTGGCATTCTTTTTTTCTTTTGTATTTTTTATTTCTTTATTTTTTATTGGTGTGTTGTAGTTGTATATATTGATGAGATTCACTGTTACATATTCATACATGCACATAATATTGACACTATTTTTTATTGGTTCTCCATTTTCTGCACTAGCCATTTTACAGTATTTGATAGATTTTTCCCATCTTCACCAACTCTACAATTGGAATAGTTAATGGCTTTGTCCGTGGACATCTTTACTTCTCTTCACTCATGCTAACATGGTCTCATCCAGAATAATTGCTGGACCCTACCCAGTCCAATTAAGAATTATCCCAGTTTATCACTTCTGCCTACACCTTTCCCAACTCCAGACTTATATAGACAGTTGCTTACTCAACCTTTTAATCTAAATTGCTGTGTCAGGAATACCCAAGACCATTCAATGATTCATTAGAACTTACAGGACCTGGCACACAGTTATACACATGGCTGATTTATTATGGTGAAAGAATCCAAAGCAAAATCAGCAATGATAAAAAATGAGCATGAGTTGAAGTTCAGGGGAAAACAGGCACAAGCTACCAAAATTCCTTTCTCTCTTCCAGCAAAGTCACAAAGAACACACTTAATTCTCCCAGCAACTAGTGACCAGTGTGAAATGTTTTTCTACCAGGAGAATTTGGTGGAAAATCAGTATCCAGGGTTATTAATTGATGGTTGGTCCAATATTCTCCCTTTTCTTAACCTACATCAAAATTCTAGACTCCTAAAGGACAGCAGGTGTTCAGCACAATTGATTATATCAACAGTTTGAATATAATTGAGCCACTGTCTATCAGTTAAAGTAGTTGGAACCCTCTTGAAATCCCACCTCCAGATGTCAGCCATAGACCATTCCCATAAGCAGGCCTTCTGGAGTCCATAGTCAGGCCTGTTTTGTCAATTCTTTCTTGCACAATGGTTAATAGATATTTCAAATTTGTAAAGTCCAAAAGCAAGCCAGATTCCCTAGTCTAGTCTTTCCCAAGTTCTCATAATACACAGTGACTCCATTACCTTTTGCCTTAAGTTGGGGGAAAAAAACAACTCTGAAGGCATTATTGACACTTTTCCTTTCCTTCAACCCACATTCCAATCACCAGTATGTCCTCTTTGGGCTCCAATTCTAAACTAGAGCCAGACTCTGGCCACTTTTTATCACCTTCGTCACCACAATCTAGTTTGAAGCCACCACTGACTTTTGCCTGCATTATCTCAACAGACTTAAATTTTTAACAGTTCCTTCTGATACTCTTGCTCTTCCTTACTTGATTCTCCACACAGCAGCCAGTGTGATCACTGAAATTCTTGAGTCTAATCACATTCTCCTCTTGAAATCTTCCAAAGGCTTCTCTCCACCATCTTTCTACAAGGCACTTCAAGATCTCCTGATTTACCTCTGAGCCTCTCTGATCTCAATCTTATCACTTTTCCTCTCAGTCCTTCTGTTCCAGTGTCACTTGCCACTTTATAGGCCCTCAAAGATACATGCTATGTCCTTGGCTCTTTCCTTTTCCTTTCATGTAAACTCTAATTACAATAGATACTGTCTTGGCTACCTTTCTAACAACTTCTTTCAGGACTTTACTCAAATGTCATTTATCACCAATGTCATCTCTAATCACCTTATAAATCAAATAGAAATTCACAGTCCCTAATCTCCTTTGCTTTTTTACTTTCCTAAGCACTGATTATTTCTAAATATTATTTATATTTATTAATTTCATTATTCTTAAACCCTGCTAAGGGTTTAAGGGACTTTGTTTTGATTTTTGCTCTATCCTTATTACCTACCTAGAATAGTGTTTGGCATATACTAAGCGCTTAATAAATATTGGATAAATGTGCTCCTGAAAATTATCTGAAATTCAGGTACTCATGATTGATTATATTTCCATTAATTAAATGATTGAATTGTTTTTTAAAACTCTAACATGGAAAAACTAATCATTTTCAATGCTAAAATAAAATCACAGTTTAATAAAAAATGTTTCCTTGTGTCTTCTTCAAATGACAGAAATAAGGTAATGGCTTCTTCAAAATGATGGTACATAGTCAAGGCTTCAAGTTTATAGCCTTTAATTCCTTGTAGACAGATACTATAGAAATGCTTTAAGATAAATATTACAAAAAAGCTTTGAGAAAAATATATATACACACAAAGATATAGCTACAAACATGTTAATTACTAGTGATGTATATGTATATACATATAATATCTGACATAGTCATTATATATTAATACCTTGGTTGATAAAGTTCAATTCTCAAAAGACTGCAGCTAAAAAAAAAAGTCAAAAGCATCTACCACTGTATTTTATAAACATACATTCAAACAATTTTCCAAGAGTTCAATCATTACCCTGGTCGTTTTTAGCTATGTAGACTAGGCAAATTAGTTAAACCTTTCTGTTTCCATATTGTGATCATAGGTGTAATAGTACATGCTGCTTCCTTGTTGGTTGTTGTAAAGATTAAGTAAGCTAATTAATATGATTTTTATTTTATGCTTCAACTTGGCTTGATGAAGGAATACTCAGAGAGCTGACAATACAAGATTTCCATGAGGAAGTTACTAGAAGAGGTCAGCATTTCAGTTAGTAGACTGACATTGGAAGGCCTAGTGTGTCAACCAGTCAATGGCCTGGATAAAAAACAAAAATGAGAAAAGGACAAGTTTGTTTTCCTTTCTGAAGAAAAATTTCTGTAATTTCCATTTCCTGCCCTTCAGTGTTCCAGGTTCTCAGGTCTTCAGACTTGTACTGAATTATTCACTGATTTTCTTGGGTCTCCAGTTTATTGACTGCAGACTGTGGGACTTCTTGGTTTCCATAATTTCATGAATCAATTCTCATAATTAATTCCCCTCTTATAAATCTATTTTTTCTGTTTTTCCAGACAACTCTTGACAATCAATTAATACAAAGATTTTATAGTAGCACTTAGTACATTGTTGGCTTCATCAAACACTGACTATAGTATCACAATTTATATTCATATCACAGGCAATTCTAATACAGTGTTTACACAGTAAATAAAATTCACAGAAAGAAACCTTCCTACTCTTTTCTTGGAGAAATTTTATAGTGTAACAGTTGGTTATCATTTACCTATGAGGAGAAAAATAAACAATAAGCTTCCAACTTACTTCATTATGATTGGGCTAGTGAAGGACAAAATATCAGCAAACATTTTGAATAAAACAACTTGAATCAGGGAAGACTTAAATGTATTCCATAATGCAGAGAGTAGAGATGCCTTCCTAGTATGGGTCTCTCTATGACAAGATGCCTACATAATTAAAAAATGTTGAAACAATGAGAAAATTGGACAGAACTAATATAAGCAAAAGTAAAATATACATAAAAAAAACCATAAAATTAGCAACACATTCCAAAGATAAGGAAGCAACAGGGAAAGAATAAACTCACTTAAGTTTGAAAATGTGATCAGTATCATTGGTGTCCAGATGCACTGGTGTTATTTATACCACATGTGAGAAGAGGGCAAGAGCAATAGTTGTATTTAGTGAAACAAAACTTCATTTGCTCATCACTGTTTTGAGTTTTGAAATTAATACAAATTAATACAAATGAAATTAATTATTTCATTAATACAAATACTGCCTTATCTCCAAGCCACATTTTCTTTTGGGGACAATAACAAAGGATATACATGTGTATATATGATGCTATATATGGTATATGGAGGATTTGCCCCATAAATTTTGGCCGTGGTCACCATGTGACTTACTTTGACCAATACATGTATACTCTGAGATACAGGAACCATCTTTACCACCATGACTGACAAACCAAATATATACAAAGGAAAGAGATGCTGAAACTTTTGAGTATACAAGTGGGCTGCAATGACTACCAGTGGTGCTTATGAAAATGGCTTGTCATTTCAAATAATTGAGGGGATTTTTTTTCATATTAGTAACAATAATATCTTTCATTTAGAAAATAATCTTTATCTAGCTTTACATAATAATTAACTACTTTTGTAACTAATAGAATTTAATAATTAATTACCTCCATTTTTGGCCTTTCTTGAGTCCTTAAAACTTCCTTCCTCCATTGCTTTTCAAAGATGGGACACACAATGTAGGGAGAATCACTTTCATTTAGTTCAAAAAGATCCTCTCTTTCCAAAGGTTTTTTATAGCCTAAAATAATTATTCTAAAAATAAAATGGTGAGGAAAACAATTCAGCATAATCAGTAATTAGGTTAAATAATTTTACATGCATTTATTTTAGTCCTTGAATTATAAATTGTTTTATTGATTATGATACAATGATGATTGTATATTTGAAAACTCATACAACTTTGTTTTGGAGTTCAATGATGTACAACAATCATTTGTAGTTTTTTAAATGGCTGCTTAGACATTCAATAATTTAGTGAAACACTAATTTCATTACTCATCTTATATTTGAAAACATACTACTCATGTATCTTACCTCCTTTACTGAAATTTCAGTAGCAAATTTTTACATTAAGTTATTCACTCAGTCATTCAAGTACCCATATTTGGTTTTCAGGCTTGTGCAGGGGAGAAATGGATCAAACCTTTGCATTTGCCACTTTTCCCTATTGTATTGGGACTTTATTTGCCCTTTGTCATTTGACTTTATAGATTTTCCAACAATATGTAGAGTATCTGTCCTCAGCCCATAAACTTTGACTTTGGGTATGTGGCTTACCCTGACCAATAGAATACCAGCCAATGTGGCAGTGCCATTTTTGAGTTGATGCCTTAAAAAAGGTAGCAAGGTTCTGCAAACCTCTTAAGAGTTTGCATCCTTCTTCCTTCAAAGGGCCCCATGGTGCACTGTAAACAATTCTGTAAGAGCAGTGTGTCTAAACTGAGCAAACAGAGATGCATGATCTAGGCATACCACACAAATTATTACAGGAAATGATGAACAGCACATTCCCACAGCAATCCTTCTGCTCTACCATTTTCCTGCTAATGGAAATCTGCCATTATTCAGTTGAAAGTCATTTGAACTCAGGGACAGCCTATATTCTAGCAGCTGAGTTATGAATTATGGTTAGTCTAAAGCAGTCCTGGAAATCCCATTACAGTTTACTTTGGATTAGTAACACAACTAGTTATGGCTAATGATACTTAAAAATATGCTGAGGAGAACTTTCTATTTCAAATGAAAATACAAAACTTTAAGCAGAGATACGTTTTGCTTCACTTTTCCTTCTGCTTACTCTTGTTGACATACTGAAGACATGATGTTCTGAGATATAGAATCAGCCAATGGTTTGGATGTTCTCTTCAAAACCTATATGGAAATTTTATTGCTATTGTAACAGCATTAACAGGGGGGCCTTTGGGAGGTGGTGAGGCCATGAGGATTAACTCATCCTCATGAAAGGATCAACTTGTTGGGGTGGGTAAGTGATGGAGGGAGTGGATTTCTGATGAGAGGGTGAGGTCTGCTGATTTCCTGTCACTTGTTTGCTCATTTGCTTTTTACCATGCCTGATGCAACATGGAAACTTTCACAGTACAAGGACCATGCTTAGCATCTCCCAGCTTTCACGAATCTGACAAGTTGATTTCCTTCTCTAATAATTTATGCAGTTTGAGGTATTTGGTTATAGAACTAGGAAGTAGACTAAGGCACTATCTTTGCCATGATAAGTGAAAAGCCAATGAGAAGCATTGGAAGTAGGAAGACAGGAAATGCCGGGGCCCTTCATAGCATTTTTGAGGTAGCTCACCAGCATATTCCGAATCTTTTTCTCACAAACATAAGAAAATAAATACAGTTATGCCTTGTTGAATGATGAGACACATTCTCAGAGATATGTTATTAGGCATTTTTATTGTGCAAACACCAGAGTGTCACTAAAGGAAGCTACATGGTATGGGTCAATCACTTGGCATGGCCTCTTGATGCAACCACAAGTCATGGTAAACCTGAGATGGATTAGGCTGTTGTTGGCATATCCCAGCAGATGGTTTTACAGTGAAATTTTTTTTATAAACAGAAGGAACACACTCTAAAACAATGATAAAAGTATAGTACAGTAAATAAAGCAGTAACAGAGTTGTTATTATCTTTATATAGTATTAGGTATTATATATAATCATATGTGATATACTTTTACATGAGTGTCAGTGCAGTGGGGTAGTTTACACCAACATTGCTGCAAATGTGAGTAATGTACTGTTATGATGCTGTAACTCAAATGTCATTGTGTCAACGCGTCAGCTTGTCTGTACTTATTGGTTTAAGCTATTATTATTTGACTATTCTGCTACTTGAACCCAAACACAATCCTCAGGGATAGAATTCAGATATATTCTGTGAGCTTGGTAAAGTGACTTGCACAGTAAAAAAATTAAACGCATTTAAATCTAATACTTCTAACTCTCTAGTCTCAGTTGCTTCAATTATAAAATGCATTAGACCAAGAAACCATAGCAAAGTATTATGCTACTCCAAATGGGTCTGCTTCATTTTCATTGTTACTGAAAAATCTCAGCTGATTGACCCTGGGATGAATGTAAACCCTGTGGTAACCAGATTCTCCACTGGATTCAATTTTACTTTTATTGTAATACATAGTAGTGTACTACGATCTTTATTTAACAAAAAGGCTGAAATGTAATAAGAAAGTACCATCAGTAATCATGTTTCTGTTGGCTCAAATATGCTGGACATTTTCCTGCAGTGCACTTTAAAAAAACATATTAAGCAATAAACTCCTTTCATGTCATATTAAGTCCTTCTATTCCATTGCATAAAATAAATATTCATTTTCAAAATAAGATTGCATTGATTTTTCAGAAAAGCATTTTTTAATAACATTTACTGCCTCAGCATTTTGAGTTAGAACTGTGCAAAACTCAGCGGTTTTGGTTCAGGGATAAGTGACCCCTGGCTTTCATGCTGAGTCTCCAAATAATGCGTGACACTTCAGCTGAATTGATTGTGATTTTCATGGCTCTGTAGTTTAACTACCTTGACTTCCCTTTTCCCAGATGTGTGCTCCCTCCTCGTCTTTTGTTCTCTGTGATAAACTTTAAGACTCTGATCACATGGGCCAGTCTTACATTCCCACCTAAGAATTTGAGAAAAGAAGAAGTGCAGAAGTGGTATTTCTTTACATTAAATGTTGAGGGAGCTTTTGGGGAAGCAACTAGGATCAATAGTTGACCTTATTCATAATTGAAATGTTGCATATATGGGATGCCATCAACTTGTGGACTTTATTCTCAAAACAATTATCAGATTCCTGTGTGCATCTACTATTTGTTAGAGTCATTTTTCTCTTCAGAGGATATTCACTTCAATTCACTTAGTCCTCACAACTCTTGAAAGCAGGCAGGGTAGTATTCATTTTCATTTTTACAGGTGGTTAAACACCAAGAACTTCAGAGACTGGTCTTAATTTTTTTCTATGTGAAATAGTCCAATGCTACTTTAACAAAATGCAGACAGTTGCTTGAAAATGTGATATCACCACTCTATTCTTAATTTTGTCATTATATACAGAATTTTGAACACATGTAATATTAACAAGTGTCATTTAATTAGAAATATGCAGTGAAATGTAACTTTTGTAGATGAATAAATTTGAATGCTTGGAAAACATGAACAGATAGCATTTTCAGTTATATTACTGTTAGTCACCTTTTAAAGATTTCTGGGAAGGGGTGATTGTCCTTTTTGAATAGATAAGAAAAGGAATAAATAACTCTGTCCAAAAATAATTGACTGAAACAAAGCCAGTTAATGTATACATTTTATTAATGTATGAGGAAACGGTAGGACATATTGGAGGATGTATGCTTAGTTAAAATAATGACCCAACTGTGACCCATAAAACATTAACTAGATTTTTCCACATGTATCCAGGGGATTGTTCCATGGCCATGATCATTGTACACTAAAGACAGATTATATTTTCTAATAAAGTCTTGGTAATTATTTGATCATCAAAATGATGATCTAGACAGAAATAACTTAGGAATTAAGACTCATAAGCATATAATTTCCTAACTAATGTATTATCTAAGCTCATTTGTAATTAAATTATTCATATAATTTTGGGCATTCAAAGTTGGCCTAGGAAATAATTTCTGACTTCATTTTGTAACTCAAAAACACATGAGAATACAATTAATCAGTGTTTTCAAAGGGATATTCTCTGAAATAATAGTTATTTTTCAACTGCAGTTATTTAACCATCAAATAAAAAATCAAGTCAGTGACATTTCCAAATAACAGCATGCTATGAAAATATTTTGTGTTTCTTTTGTGATGCTAAATTTAAATAAATAAATATGATAATAATTATAGCTTGTTGGTGTGTTTGATTAAATTAGGATATGGATTTCAAAATATTAACATTTGAAAACAATTTATGTTTAAATTTAATTTCAGTTTCTCATTTTAGGAAACCTAAAATGGTATTCACAAAATTAATATAATGCATACAATTTTATAGTTTGGTAATGATAATTTTAAAATTATTTTTGACTAAAATTAATCTAATCTGTGAAATTTAAATTCTTTGATATTTATGACTTTAAAGTGACACAATTTTTTTAAAGCCACAATAAACAACACTCTTTCTCTCAATTCATAGATGAAATAGAATCCAAGTTTGGAAAACATTTATATACATATATGAATTTGAAAAATCAGAAATCACTAATGGTAATTTGCACATATTACTATAATTTCTACCTAACCTTTTTTTTCTAGTATATAGTTTAATAGTATGTATTAGTATAAAATTTTTACCAGCCTCTTTAAGTGGTTCCTCTGTTGGTATAACTTGGAATTCTTACCATAATTCAGTTTCATCTACCAAAGAATTTGCTCATAAGTATATATATTTTCTAGTTTAGCTGCTTTTATTTAAAAAAAGACTAATCTTAAGGTTGCCAAATTTAATGAAGAATACCCAGTGCTTATTTTAGTTTAACCCCTTTTTAATATTTAGCTCTATTGAACATTTTATTTTTATTATTTATTTATTTATCTATCTATCTATTTATTTATTTATTTATGATGGTGCTGGGGATTGAACTCAGGGCCTTATGCATGCTGAGCACATGTTCTACCACTGAGCTATATCTGTTTATCCTTCTCCTTTTTCAAAAGCTCCTCTTTCCTTATTTGTTAATCATAGCTCTGTCCTGGGATATTTCTCTTACACTCTGAATACCTTTATTTACTTTCCTTTGTAGACTGACTATTACTCCTCTCTTCATTTAAAATCAAGGATTCCTAATAGTAAATCTGTATTCAGTGGATTTTATGTATTTATTTATTTATTTTGCTTTTTGGTACCAGGGATTGAACTCAGGGTTATTCCACCACTGAGCCATATCCCCATCCCTATTTAGAAACAGGGTCTCACCGAGTTGCTTAGCGCCTTGCTTTTGCTGAGGCTGGCTTTGAACTCGCAATTCTCCTGCCTCAGCCTCCCAAAGTGCTGAGATTACAGGTGTGCACCACTTCACCTGGTTTGGATTTTCTTTCTTGACAATTATATTCATACTGATGGTGTCAACGACTGGCTTATAATAAGTGATCCCCAAACCCATACTCAAATTTGTACTAGAGATCACATATCCAAATATCTGTTCATGTGATGCTTCACAGGCATCTCAGAGTAAAACTTCCCCCATCTGAGCCATTTTTTCTTTCTTTTCTTTTCTTTTCTTTTCTTTTCTTCTTCTTCTCTTCCTCCTCCTCCTCCTCCTCCTTCTTCTTTTTTACCACACCTGAACCTCACAGTTACTTGAACTAGAAACTGGCATTTAACCTTCCCCTTTCCCAGTCTCTCAATAGCCTCATCCAATCCACACTTTTCTAAATAAATCTTCTAAATAGTTTCTTCCTCTTCATCACCTTTGTCATTATCTTATTTCAGAATATGACCATAAATCCCCCAGGACACCTGAAGATCCTCTTTATAACTCTCCATCTCCATTTCTATCTCTTACATACCTTGCCTACAAAATTGCAAAGGTGATGTTCTGAAATGCAAATATGATCACATCACTCTTCTATTACAATTCTTCAGTGGCTTTTCATTACCTTCACAACATTCTAAAGAAAGTCTCATGATCTCTCCCTCTAGGTTAATCTTCTGCCTCTCAAATGTCCTGCAAGGTATGAAAGGGCAGTTCTCTTGTTTCTGTGGCTTGTGGGTGGTATTTGTTCAACTTGGAATGCAACCTGACTCACTCCTACACATCTTTAAACGTTGAGTTAAAGCCCACGTACTTGTGAAACGTTTCAAAACACCGCAATCTTGTTTAGGTTGCTTTTGTGATACAGTTTTGTTACCTTTTAATGATTGATTTTTAATCTTTCTAATTCGGCTATGAATTACAGGGAGGCAGAAACTAAATCATTTATCCCTCTATTTTTAAAGGTCATCAGAATTCAGGTCATCTAGTGTTCAATCAATTATCGTAAGGATTCATCCACTCTTGAGAACATATTTGTAGCTCTAGATTGGGCAGTTTTGTTTCTTACTGAGCAAGGTTAATGAAGTGAACAAGGCATATTTAATTTCATGTTATCAGAAACCTCTTATGAGTGAAAAAGAAACACATTACTATAAAGGCTTCTGAATTTATAAAATAAGGAAGTCAACACTTCTCGTTTGATTTAATTCCTGGGTTAAAGGCAGAGATCATACTGGTGTGCTAAAAGAATTCTGAGCCTTTATTGTACAGAATGGATTAATTATTCTATGAGATAATGCAGAGTATTTTACAGAAATGATTGCTTGTGTGTGTATGTGTATGAGTTTTTATAGTAGCATATATAAGCATATGAGACCACTCCTAGTAAAGAGTAGAAAGACATAATTAACAACAACAACAAAAGAATAAAACATGGACTCAAAAGAAATTGACTTATAACACATAATTGATCTTACCTGGGTACCAATACAATGGACGAGTTCCATATATATACACACACATATATACACATACACACACACCTACATATACACCTACATATATATGCAATATACATATGTATGTAGCATATATGTGTGTGTGTGTGTGTGTGTGTATGTTACATTTACTTGATGCTAAGAAAAAGTTTATTTTTCCTTCCCTTCCCACTGTTCACAGGATACAAATCCTAAATAGAGACAGGCATATTGTTATTACCTATGATTTCTGTGTAATAGGTAACGTAAGAAAAAAAAATCTTTACAATGACACATTGTAAAAATATTCATACTTAAAATAAAGGAAGAACATTCTGGTGTCATTTCCCTTGGAATCATTCTTATCTCAATATGCTGTAAATGCGTTAGTGTAATTCTTACCTGCTAAACCAGGAGTATGTCACCTTACTGAAAAACGAAGCACTTTTCTCTGGACTGCATTTCTAAAATGAAAAACATAACAAGTATTTACTTAATGCTTTTAGTGTACATTTGGAATTCAGGTTGTATGTGCCTTATCTGAAATACTTGGAATTTGTTTTTTAGGTTTTGGAATGTTTGCATAGATATAATGAGATATCTTGAGAATGGGACCCAAATCTAAACTTGAAATTCTTTTATCTTTTATATATATTTTACACATATCCTGAAGGTAATTTTACACAATGCTTTTAGTATGCCTGCATTTTGACTGGAGCATATTCCAAGAGTTCAGATGTGAAATTTTCCACTTGTGGCATTAAATCAGTGCTCAAAAAAATTTTAGATTTTAGAGTATTTCAGATTTGAGACTGTTGAATTAAAGAGGCTCAACCTGTATCTTGGTCAGTACGTGGAAGAGTACACATTAGCCAGACACAGTGGTGCATGCCTGTAATCCCAGCACTTTGGGTGGCTGAGACAGGAGAATTGCGAGTTCAAAGCCAGCCTCAGCAACGGCGAGGTGCTGAGCAACTCAGTGAGACCCTGTCTCTAAATAAAACCCAAAACAGAGCTGATGATGTGGCTCAGTGGTCCAGTGCCCCTTAGTTCAATCCCCGGTACCAAAAACAAAAAAAAAAGAGTAAACATTAAATAAGTTATTCTACTAATACTTAAAGCTACATTGATTTTATAATATTTAAGGAGTACAGTTAGGTGAAGATATCTCTGGGTGTTTTTTGGACTAAAGGAATTGTAAGATTTTCGCCAACGTTATGACCATTTACATACTAATAAATGATGTTGGAACAGAAGATGATTTCCAAAACTTACTCTTCTCTCTGTATATATACATATACATATATATAATAACATGCACTATAATATATACTTATGATAGATATGTATGTATGAACATATATACATACATAATTCAGCTTATACACATATATTATATTTTATAATTGTTAAATTAAAGCTAATTTGTCATTTTTTCTGAAGACCAGAAAAAAAGACTACAATAGGTATTGGGGATACTTCTGTATAAGTACTTATTTACATATTTTTATAATTGCATTCACAATCATATAATCATCACAATAACATTATTTTAAAGTTATAACATTTCCATAAAATTCTTCTCATTAAGTTAGTGGGTTCAGCCAAGAGAAGAGAGATTTTAAAAAGGAAGCTTTCAAAATTGATTTTCTTAATATGTATTTTTAGAGTCAGCATCAATCTGTATTTCAAAAAAGTAAATCTGATCAATCACTAAGTTAAATCTGATTCTTAAAAATTGTCCTATGTTTAACAACTTTTGCATTGATCCTCTCTAACCTAGTTCTGATTCCATACTCAAAGAGTTTACCATATTTTAAAAATTCCGAAACTAGAAGAGATGAGCGAAAAAAAAAAAAAATTCCATCCTATACAGCAAGATGTCCTAAGCATGAAGGGAAAACATGATATTCAACTTTTTTTTTTGTGCTGCTGGGGATTGAACCCAGGGCCTTGTGCATTCAAGGAGAGCACTCTACCAACCGAGATATCCCTAGCCCTGATATTCAACTTTAAATCTGTTTTTTATATTATAGTAAATGATATAAATCATTTATATAAAACTTATCCAAATAGTATCTATCCTCAGGATTTTTGTAAGAAGTAAGTACAATGATCATTATAAAACATTTATCACAATTTTGGCCTAAATCAAAGACTCAAAAACATGAATTATAATATTGTCATCACTGTCTTTATTAAATATATTATTTAGAAAACAAGTACACAAATTATTGGGGCAATATTGTTAAAATTCTTCAATTAACCTGGAATTCACTTTTATGACACATATCCAAATGTCAGAGGGAGTTATCAATTGATAATTTGCTGTCAATCAAAGGATCTCTTCCTCATTCCAAACAGGTATATGTCTGTGGCACATTGTAAATGGCTAAAAAGTCTTTGCAGCTTTTTCTATCAAGTAGATCCTATTTCCCATCTGTTGAGTCTTGACAGTGCTGTATGTTGCTTTTTTTTTTTTTTTTTTTTTTTTTTTTTTTTTTTTTTTTTTGGTACTGGAGATTGAACTCAGGGGCACTCGACCACTGAGCCACATCCCCTGCCCTATTTTGTGTTTTATGTAGAGACAGGGTCTCACTGAGTTGCTTAGCACCTTGCCTTTGCTGAGGCTGGCTTTGAACTCACGATTCTCCTGTCTCAGCCTCTCTAAGTGCTGAGATTGTGTGTTGCTTTGATTATGAAAATGCAACAGGAGCGTCATTGAAAGAGCTCTAATTCCAAGCCTCAAAACCTTACATTTCTGCTTTTGCTGTCCTTAGAACCCCAACTACACCATGCAGCTGAGTCCAAGCCAGCCTGCTGGAGGATGAAAGACCATGTGAAGGAGAACCGAGGTTCTCTTATGCCAGTCTGTCACACTGACCAAGACCTTGAAAATTGCCAGGCACATGCATAAAGAGGTGCTGCATTATCCAGCCACCAGCTGGTCTGCTAGCTGACTATAGATGAGTAAGAGCTCAGCAGATATCAATCAAGCTGACCCAAGTCAGGTCACAGCCCAAAGGATCCAGGAAGTCATCAGCTAAGTATAATGGCTGATGTTTTAAACACCTGAGTCTTACAAAGCTACACAGATGGTTACTTTAGAAGACTAGAACTCAGTATTTGACTTAACATTTCTCTTGGGATAATTTTCCAGGTAGTATCTTATATGAGGCCCACTGAGTCCTCTGGTAAACAGCCTCCTTAAGTGTGGGCCTGGCATCTTATACTGAATTTATCACTGGAAAAATCCATGTATATTTTATGTCTTAGAAGGAAGAGCAACCAGTGAAAAAAATTGGTGAAGGTGTTTGATCCTTTCCAAGCATCAAGGATGTATAAATCATTTGTTAATGAATAAGTAGTTACTGAATTCAAATTGTGGATTTCACTGAGTTTATTGTTTAAATAGCAATGCATAGCAACATCTATATATAAAAATAGAATATATAGAACATGTTTCTATTTTTCTATGTAGAAACATATGAGAGTATGTTTCAATTTTCTCCATTAAGGATTTTTCAGTCTTTCTAATTTAGCTCTTCTTATTGACACACTTCCAGTCTACAGATTTGCTTGACTCCAAATTAGTGTCTCATAGGCTTTGTTTCACTAAGCTTGCACAGGTCTTTGTCTTCTAATCCATTTTATTATATATCATACTTATCTATTACTAGACTTATAGGTGGCATTCCATAAACATAACATTACTGACTTAAGGGCAATTTTCACTTGACTAGAGGCACTGTTATTTCTGGATTATGGCAAAAAAGCAAGAGTATAGTTTGGATCTTGAATGTCCTTTAAAAGTCTATTCAGATGTAGTGGAAATTTTTAAGAAGTAGGTTCTAATCAAAGGTCTTGGATCAATTAAAGGCATGCATTGAAGTGGATAATGGAACCTGGCCTTTTCCTCTTTCTTTCCTTTGCATGGAGTCATGAGGTAGAGGGACCTCTCCTTCGCATGCCTCCTCCATGACGTTCTGTGCTGCCACATAGCCAAAGCAAAGGAACCAGTCAGAGAATGAAATCTTCCAAGCTCTGAGCCAAAATATATCTTTCCTCTTTTTAAGTTTATTTAGATCAGGTATTTGTTACACTCATGGAAAGCTGATTAACAGTATTTGGACCACTTTACCACAGCATAGGCAGGATCCAGCTTGGTAAAATATGTGGCTACTAATCTTCTTGGTGAGATGCAGCCTCACAAAGACAGGGTTTGTGTAACTAATTGCTATGTTTAATATCTCAAGTCCCCTAATTTCCTTTGAGGGTGTTGTACAAATGATTTGGAAAGAGTAGAGCAAGTTGTGGGAAAGTAGAAGTGTAGAAAGGAAATCATCTAGAAATCAAAAAGAGCTATGTTTTTAATCACTAGATTCTGTACAAAATGTACCATCTCATTAGATATAATATACCTTTGTGTTGGAAACATGTTTGTCATTGCTATTTTTTAGACAACAAAAATAATACACAGACTTCAAGAAACTGGCTCAAGATCTTCTAAGAAGAGTAACAAACTAGATCTAATTTAGACAGTCCATTCTGTCTTCTAGTCATAATTCCACACTCTCAACTCTGTACCTGTCATGTACTGTTTTCTACAACTTAGGCCTTTGCTCCTGTCCATGTTCTTCCATTCACCTCCCCTGGCTCATGCACTTTAGTCCTGTTCAGGATTTATTTACTGTCTTTGCTTTTCTTCTCTTATTCACATGGTGGTTCTGTGTCATTGAGGAAATCCCAACATACTCCTTAGGGAGGACTTGAGGGCTCCTTTGGATCTGCACTCACTAAAGTTTACCTCACAATTCCCAGAATGTTATCTTTTCCAGCATGTGCTTTTCTCCTATTATACTCAGTGTCTCTGGAGGACAGAAACTATATTAGATTTAACTCTGGATCTCTAGTTTTATCTTAGAACCCAGTTCATAATAAATATATTTTGGGTCAATGAATAAATAAATAAATGTTAGTTACTACCAAAAAAATATTTAGAAGCATTCTAGTCTTGGATCACCATGTCAGTCCTAGAAAGTGAATCACAAAGTCATGTTCTTAGCTTATACTTTAGGAAGGGAGTTTTTACCTAAGATCTATTATTTAAAAAATTTTGTTTCAACCATGAATGTAATTATATAAGGTTTTCGATATTATTTCAAGCCTTAAACTTTAAAAAAAATTTTGCATTATTATACAATTAAAATGATATTTTCTGTTCTGTTGAAGTGGATTCCTTATCTATGATGACAATCAAGGTTGAATAATGGTCAAGAAAATAAACATTATTAGAATTCTAGAGGAAGAGCCCAGTGGAATTTTTGATGAAGAAATTGCTTGAGTTTTATAATTTCCTACTCTGTAAGTTTGTAATTTAGGGCCTTTGGTATCCTTTGTTGTACAGTAATGACATCAAACCAGTTTGACTGATTGAGCCTGTTTGCTCTACTGTACAATGAAAAAGGTATAATGCCTTCAGGGAGATTTTCATATTTTAAGGGCTTATTGAATCCTTTTAATTGTATAGACTTCTAAAAGCATAGTTTACATACAATTTATTTTACTTTTTAAAATGTTGTATAGTTTTATTTTATATGTAGTCAGAAAATAGCTGTTATATGATTTTTGGAATTATAACAAAAGTCAGGAGTTTTAAAACAAGTTCTCCAGAATATCTATTTTTTTTCTCTTTTGTTTGTTTGTTTGTTTGGTTAGAACTATAAAACAACTTGTATGAAGGGATATTTTTAAAGATCATGTCTTGTATAGTGATTGTAAATGAAACAAATGTAATTTTCGTTAGAGAAATGTCTCCTAATTCACAACTGAAGGGTTCGTTTCACTTGGCTACTGCCTTAGCACATGACTCCTATTGTGGGAGAAGAATGAGTCATTATGGGGCAGAGCAAAGCACCATCAAGACTCTACAGTTTTTGGATTTGTCCCAGACCCTAGTGTCCCGATACCCACGTCAGGGTTCTCTTGATTATTTATCCCTAATGGCTCCCGCGGTCTTAGTGGGCTGAGCCACTGGTTGTAGAATTCCACCGCGGGCTTCCACCCCTTCAGCAAGGACAAGCCCATTCATTTCCCCAAAGGCTTGCTTTTCTTTACGCAGAAGTTACTTATTTCTTCAACGATGTCTTTTCACTGCAGCCGCCACCCAGGCGTAGATGACAGGACTCAGGTTTCCCACCATCCTGGGGACTGATCTCACCTCTCGTGCTTCAGCGTGTGCATGTGCCTGTCTCTGTACCACTAAAATAAAGCGCTGAGACGCCTGCATAGTCCACGGTCCCAGGAGTCAGCCCCTCCCCTCTTTCTACCCCCATCAGATCTGCCAAGACTTGCTCCGCCTCTATCCCAGGACCAGTGAGCTTTACCTGCGCATCCAGCCCCCCAGGAACCTGCTCGTAGGACCTGCAGGTGCCCCACTTCAGCCGGCTGGAAAACATGCTCCGCTGGGCACCTGAAACTGGCGGCGGAGAGGTTCTGGGGCTGTCACCTCCTTTGGCAAGGGCTATGGGTGGGGCGCTAGGGTGGTGGGATGACCCGCGCGTGAGTCAGCTGTCGCTTGCGGCTGTCCCCACTGCCCTTCCCAGTCTGCAGCCCGGGGCGGGGTTTGAGTGGAACCCAGTAATGCTGGGAGGAGGAAGGGCTAGAAGGGAGGGAGAGATTGTCCACCTCAGGATCCCGGACTTACGCTTGACTTACTGGTCCTCAATTTTCCCATTTTCTAGGTTGCCCTGTTAAAAAGCACAAAGCTGGTTTCTCCCTCCAATGACATGTGTAAGTTTGCAAACAGAATGTTACAGCTGTCTCCTATAGAAAAGGACAAGTATCAGTAGAATATTGGGATGTGGATTTATTGCAATGGCCTTCACAGCAAATATAAATATAAATTGGTACCAGAAAACCATAACATTATTCACTTCTAAATTATATTCTTCACATTAATTATCAAGTAAGATCATAAATGAAAAACTCCGTAGTAACTAGAATTAACAAAGAAATAAAAGTGGCATATGATGCATAAAGGGAAATATGAAAATTAAGAGATGACATTTAGGTTTTTTGTAAATCCTGGGATACAATGACTCTTGCATAAAGTAACAAGTTACTTTGAGACAGGCACAAAATACATGGCATATGCCATTGGATTGGTGAAGCATTTTGCTTCATTTAGAATCTGAAACAATGAAAAAATGGATAAATCTTAGGAATTCCAAACAATGGGCACAAACAGAAGGCAATGTAGTATTTTACAAAGATGAGTAACATGCTTTAGGACCAAGGGACATTCTGTGTGCTTCTTGGATTGATGTTTTAGCTAGATGGAAAAAGTTGAAAACAGAATGAGAGAAGTCCCCTTAGATGCAGGGGTCCAAAGAGGAATACCTGGGGCAGTTCAGGCTTGACCACAGAATGAACCAAACTGTGAGAACCAACAAGTTCTACATAAAAATTAGACCAAATGATATGTCATGGAATCCAAGTCCTGAGAAGTGTATAGAACATAATTTCTTTTTCTCTTTTTAGATCGTGTTTGGCCCTGTTCAAAGATGAAATTATAGATTCAGCTTGAAAATAAATGTGTCTGTGAAAAAATTGAAGGTAGAGCTAGGGACTGAGAAATTTTGTCCTACTTCTTCCCAAAAATTTTCAGAAACCCCCATACAAGTGTGGAAACATGGCATACTCACTCAGCAGCCTTAGCCTGAGGGGCCCTTTCCCTATCTGTAACTGTCAAACTACTACACACTGGAAAATACCATGTGGAAAAGACAAGATCTTGTAGAGTTAGCCCTTGCTTTTCAGATATAGTTACAAGGAAAGAAGAAACTTAGAACATGTGTAATAGAGAGGGAAGTCAGGAACAAGAGAAAGCCTAGAAATAACCCAGTCACTAAGCATTGGTCTTTCTCCTCTAGGAACCAGTCCCCTCAGGAAAGACTGGTTCTAACTGGAGACAGAAATATTTCTTTAGTTGCTCAGTTCCACAGACACACCCACATCCTTGATAGGCCTAAAGAAGGAAGAATGACTAAATTAATTGAAAAGCGGTAGGTCGGTAGATCGTTGGGGGAATTGAAAATGAAAGGGAAGGCATGAAAGTTTCTATAAAGCAAACTTAGTTTCCAACACTTATTTAAGGAAAACAGGGCAAAATATTCAGGTTTGTATAGGGAATCAAAAGTTTGAAATAAAGGACCTGACATAAGCAGAAGCTTACTGCAAAGTTAGCATTCTGACTCAGTGATTTCTTATGCCACTGGATTGTGAAATAAATACCTTGATTAGCTAGCACAAAGAAATTCATGAGAAGATGGAATAGAAGTGCAGCTGGACGTAGAAATGGGCGAGACATATTCATATCGCAATATCCCACTGTTCAGTGTGTTGGAAAGTTTCATTAGCCCTTCCAGGAATTCTGAGGTGCTTTCAAAGTTCTGCAGGCATGAGGTCATACTTTCCTGTTGAGGAGAGCCACATGAGACAGAGTCACTCTCTCTGCAGCTGTTAGAAAGCAAGAGCTGACTGCATAGTTAGCGTTGGCATATAGTTGTCACCAGGACAAAGAGGGGAGAATTTCTTCCTTTAAGGTGATTGTGAGTTGTATTTTCATAGAAGATATTGAGTATATATTATTTTCATTTTTCTTATTAATCTTGGCATAAAAACATCAGTTAACAATATTATTCAATTCATGGCATACTATCATTATCATTTCATGAAAGGCCTTTTAAATTTTATTTTGTTTTATTTGTATTTCCCCATCTATTCGTTTTCTAATCCATTTTCCCCCATCATGGGCCCACTAATCAGTATCTTTCCAGTCTAACTTCTATACATTTATCAAGATACTTGCTTATCTTGGAAAACTATCTGGTGTCATGTTATGTGTATACAAAATTTATACAAAAGGTATTTTGTATAAGGTTGCTTCAATGCAATTTACTCCTGTCACATAGCCTTGAAATGATTCCAAACCCTTATACAGTTTGCCGCCACTGCCTCTGAATATGATATGTTTTGCTGTGCCAAGAACTTGGAACGGCTTCTCCCTCCAGGACTATGATACCATGCCTTATCAGATCACCCTGTGTGAGTTACTGACCTCAAGAGTTTGTCAGACATCTGAGAGTTTAGGCCATGACAGGCTACATTATGTCAGTGGCTTCTCCCAGTATGCTGTGGCAAGTCTGCAATCAGCCACTTCTCTGAAGACTGAGAGCTTAGGCTGTGACAGTGCCACACCCTGTGGGCATTCTGCTAACCTCTGAGCCTGGACTTCAACCCTGGCACTGACTTTAAAATCTAGGGACCTCACAAATCATTAAATATCTCTGCTTTGTAGTCCTTTCAGTTTCTCTCTGAGAACCACTCATATCAATACACACCATCAACTTTAATGAGACCTTACCTTCCCAGCTAGACTTTAAGAATTTTGGAAATTACTAGATGATTAAGGAACCTCACTTATCAAGTGTATTCCCTATGAGGTTTGTTCTCCTTTTTAAGCATTGTGAATATAAGTAGTGCTCTCATTGTATGGCAATAAACTGTGCGATGCACGTACTTATACTTTGATAGCATCCTTCTTCCAACCATACAAACACCCTATATTTTTCAATTAAACTTTATTTGTGAAGTATCTACCATGTGGAGCTATGCTGTTCTCACCCACTCTTCCTGACTGCAGTGTGATGTTTTGTTCTGTGCAGACTTGAGCTCCTGTAGGAGAGTGGTAAGCCCACAAACACAAAGGCAAGACTGTGAGAGTAGGTGGTGGCTCCCCTCTTCACCGGCTGGTCTTTAGTACCTTAGCACTCACTCTTTCATCTGTAAGACAGAAACAATAAGTGCCTTCCACATAGGTTTGTTGCAAGGATTGATTATATGACTTAATTGTGTAATAAGTAAAGTGCTTAAAATGGCAAGGGCATGTGGTAAGTACTGCCTAAATTATTATGATGAGTATTATCTATTCAGCTTGTGATCGAAATGTAAACTAACTCCACAGCTAGTGCTGTGAGTAACATCTATCTTTAAGGATCAGTGTGTGAATTTTACTTGGATCAGGGGTCTTTAAAGCTTTTGGATTCAGGAAGTGTTTATAGTTTCACATTTATTAAGGATCCAAATACCTAGGTTATGTGTATCATACTTATATTTACCTTATTACAATTTAAAATTTAAATAAAAAATATATCAGATTTAAAGTTAACAATGATAAGCTCCTTACATTTCAGTAACATATATATATCTACATGATGAAATACGCTATCATGAAAATTTCTAATAAAAGTCAGCATCTGAAAATTCTGACAGTATAATTGAGGAAGATGTAGGAGGGCATAGGTAGCCAGGGCAAGATGACAAGTGAGGAAGTCAGGGGACAGGGCTAGACAAAAGAAGCCTGGAGAGGGTGTTCCAATGAGGTCAACTTCCCTGTTGACCAAGGTGCTTGTGGACGAAAGGGCAAAAGAGCGGACCCAGTCACACACTTCGGCACTTGTGCTCTTAAAAGGGAGATCCAACAGAACACCTGAAATAGATGTGTGGATAATAGTAAGGACAGTGTAGAGAGGGGAGGAGATAAGGAGTGGAGGAAATTCCAGGGACTATAAAAAGATCAAGCCAAAACTTCCTCACTGGACTCCTGACTCCGGGGCCCTTTCTCCTCAGAGAAATCTTTTGTTCTCACTTTTGCAATAAACCTACTGCTTGCTTGCCTATCTCTGTGTCCTGTTCTTCAGTTCTTTACTGAGCAGAGACAATGAACCCAAGACCCCTATATGGTAACATAATGATGTCAGAAAAGATAGAGCCTTTATATATGATGCATCAATTTCAAAATATATATAACAATTAAGTTATTTTTGTTTTAAAAAATTTAATTTACATTACAAATAATTAGATATTAATAGTGATCCCTACTAGGTAATGAAATTTTAATTATTTTTGTTTTATTTTTATTTACATATTTTCAAAAATTTCCTACAATAAACATGCATTAGTTTTAAAAGTAGAGAGAAATAATGTGAGGAGAGCTTTATTCATTAGGCTGATGTGTTTTTAAATAAATCAACATTTTTCCAATATGTGCTTTACCAGCATTTCCATAGCCTAAATTTTGCCAGTGTTTTGTCAGCATGAAAGAATTAGATCCAGAGCTTAGGGGAGGAGGCAGGGGCTTGCATGCCGAAGAGACCAGAGGTGGACTCTCCAAGGGCCTTTGCTAGCTCTGTGAAATGAGATGAGCTTCTTAACCTCTTCTTTCTTAGCCTTAGTTTCCATGGTCTCCTTCTTACCTCACAGGGCATCAGAAGTATTAATCAGAGACTGAAGGTAAAATGCTGAGTGTAAAACCTGAAGCCAGTAAATATGCTCAATAAATACTGTAATCATTACACTTAGAGCCATATCTAAAAAAGTCTAAAGGCTAAGGTTCTGCAGAGGTTGGAAACCACGAACGTGGAGCAGCTGTTGAGCTTAACTCGGCAGCTTTTTTAGATCTGCTTACAAACATGAGAACAGGAGTAACAAAGAGAATGATTAGATTTACTCAATATAGAGAATCTGAAAAAAGTCAAAAAAACACACAAATTTGGAGCGCTGATGAAAGCGTCACTGAGGACAATAAGTGTGGATAGAGAAAAAGTGGAAGCTGAGAAAGGTTTTGGAAACTGGAGACCAGTGGATCAAAATACTGAATATCTCAAGGAGGACAAACCTCTATGAGTTATATTTAAATAGTCGTCACCAGATTTAATTCCAACTATGCCCTGGGAATAATAGACCAAGCAATATTTTGCTCTCTGCCAACAGAGTGTCGCCAGTTAAAAATGAACTTGGCTTTGTTTTATCTTTTTCCCATAAGAAGTTCTTATGGGAAATCTGCATGCAGGTCTGTAATTTGGAGTCCAGGGTGTCATTTTTGATTGAACATGGCTACTAATTTTTTTCCCAGTAGTGAGCAGGGATAATATCTGAAGAACTCACACACTGATCAAAAGGGCAGGTGTTGATTTCCACAGAGAGAATTAACTGTTTCTAAAGATAGAACCTCTTGGCTTTTTTTTCTGTAAAATATGCATGGGCTTCTCTGTGAAGTTCAGACCCCAGGATCTGGCAGCACTGGAAAAACCAACTCTTTATCCCTGCCTTCTTTCTAAGATGAGAGCCAATAGGAAAATGGGGTTAGGAAAACATCAGCGGATGGAGTCTAGTCATTGCTAGTTCGATTTTAGAAGCAAGGGGAAACGTCACTGCTTTAGGCTGTTTCACAAAAGTTAAAAACCAGCACTGGGGAAATATAAAACAAAGCAATAGTAGAAAATACCACACAGTTCTCAGGATTTATTCCAAAACTTGCTAATCATGGAGGAGGAGATGAAATCAAGAGAGTCCACTGACATCCATCATTACAGTTCTAAGAAAAGCCACGGCAAACTATATTCCCTCAGAATCCAGGATTCTTTGTGTTTGTTTTTCTACTCTACCAATCCCAAACCCTTACTTTTTGCCTCAAATAACTATCTAACTGCAAATGGGCTCATTTTTATATTAACAAAGGGTAACACAATTTATTTTTGATCACTTTTGTTGTGACTCCAAAGATTTATGCACATAATTTAGCTAAAACGCATTCCAAATATTTTCCAAAGAATTTTTTGGAATCTTCATGCTGCATCATGCTGGATACTATTCTTTCATTAATGCATTTAACAAGTATTAACTGACAAACATCTATGTGCCAAGCATTCTGGTAGGTGCCAGAAATGTCAGGATTTGTTCTTATCCACATTGGATTATGCACTAGCAGGAGAAAACAAGAAGAAAAAAATACGCATGCCAAAATAAGAAATAAAATAAAAGGAAGCACTACAAAATGTACGGTGCTTTAAAGAAAATGACCAGCATGCAATATTAGAGAACAATCTATCAAGATAAGTGCCACCTTCCAGATTAGCTGAGAAGTTTCACCAAACAGGTTATAACAGGATGAACAAATCAAGTGGCCAAGGATAAGAATAGTTGGAGCAAAGCAGACCATTTCAGGCATAGGAATAACATGGGCATAAGCCTAAATGCTTCTTTTTATGTTCGCTATTCATTCTTTTTATGAGTAACTTATTTAAACACATGATTAAACATTGCTAAACCTACAGCAGGACTATATTCTTTATTTTTCCAACTACCTTTCTCTTTCACTTTCTAGTCACTATTTGATTTCTTAGGAGACATAAATGGAATAAAATCCACATTTATCTTATTTCAATGAACATTTACTGTGCCATGTCTCATAAATCTGTATGTGTTCTTTTCTGTACATAATGCATTTCAAATAGGCTTGAGTGTTTTTGATCAAATTAATGTAGGTTATTATAACAAGGTCCTGAAGACTTTAAGATCAAAACAATAATAGCTAGTATTTATGGTACATTTATTATGCATTAGATGGTATATTACACTGTTTATATTTAGAATCCAATTGAGCCCATACAACACAACAACCCTTGACTTTCGAGAAGTTGAATAATTTGAAAAGATTCCCATGGCTGACAAAGAGGGAGCTGATCAGAAGCAGTATTACCATCCTATTCAGGATGGAGGAGATGGTGCACCAGAAGTTCAAGAGCTGAGGCTGCTTGTGTACATGTTAACATTAACACAGCTATGGAAAGATTGTGTCAACCAAAAGTGGTGGTGGTGGTGTGTGGGGAAGTCAACATAGCAAAGGGTTCAGAGGGAAATACAGGTTCTCAGTGTGAATACCCTGCCTTTTAAAGGGAGGAAGCTCCTTGTAAACCAGGAATACTTCTCTGAACTTCCCACAGTTTATGTGAATAGTCATTTATTCATTCATCAGGTACTTTTTTTTTTTTTTGTACTGGGGATTGAACTCAGGGCCGCTCGAACACTGAGCCACATCCCTAGCTCTGTTTTGTGTTTTTATGTAAAGACAGGGTCTCACTGAGTTGCTTATGCCTCACCATTGCTGAGGCTGACTTTGAACTCGCTATTCTCCTGTCTCAGCCTCCCAAAGTGCTGGGATTACAGTTGTGTGCCACTGCACCCAACTTCATCAGGTATTTATGAATTCCTAGTATGGAGTAGACACTTTGTAAGATGCTATGGGGAAAAAAATAAACAGAGGAAGAAAAATTCTGCCCAAGGAAAACTTAACAGTCTAGTAGAGAAACAATGCATACATAAATAATGAAATGCTTTGATGTCACATGGTAAGAAGAGAAAAATTATGAGGGGAAGAGGAAATGGAATACAGTGATAATGTAGTTGTATATGGTGGTCAGGGAAAGACTTACCCAAGAAGGATCAGAGGAGAGGCAAGTTATTCCTGTGACCTTCCTGAGTTCTGTAGCTCAGTGTATGAAATAAATTGACAGCAGGAGAAGAAACACGAGAAAAGGTATATAAATTTATTAACTTTTAGTATTAAGTGCACAGGGGTATTTCATGAAAAAAGTTAATATGAGAAATAGCCCTGACACTTTGGAACTTACATATCATATTAACAGGGGAAAGGGAGGGAAAATGTAGGCAATTTAGTGGGTAGTGAAGGATTTTTAGGAAAGATGAATGGCCTCTGAGAAGAACAGATAGATGTAATAGTTTGTGACAAAATTTGTCGGGTATAGTGACTACTTGTCTCCTCTTCTGTGATGAGTCTTTGCTGGTTGATAACACTCCCGAGGAGGGGACTGTTGACAACTGTGTTTCTATGATGACGCAAGTTGGGAAAAAAGCCTCTCTGAATTGGTTGTTTTTCAAGAGCCTCTAGCACAAAAGAATCAATATACTAATGCACATTTTGAGGTAGGATGTCCTAAATTCTTTTGAGTTCTTTAATACCTGAAAGAAGAGAAGCAAGAAATGTGGCTATCGGATACTACTCAAGGAAACTTGTTAGTTAAACCTGCAGAACAGGTGTGAGCAATTTGGGAGAATCCCAGGACAGCAATGGATGGAGCACTTCTGGTGGACTTCACCAGGACCCATCATGGAGCAGAGGATGATTCTGTGTGGACAAAGACAGCACCGACAACTCTACTTCAGAGAGAAATTCATGAAGTGAGATTTGAGTGAAAAGAAGTTTTAGAAATATATAATTGATTTAATTTTCTTATACTTAACTTTCTTATACTTAACAGTATCATAGCAAAATAGTTTATGCAAGCACCCTAGTTAAGTATAAAATGATATATATCATAGATAAAGCATTGTGTCATGGTTCAGTTTGCAACACATTTTTAGAGGTCTATGAAGTAATGGTAAGGCTTACAATCATGAATCTCTTAGATCCACTGAGAGGAATCCATTCAAGGGTAAAGATTTTCAAAGGAATTTTCTCATTAAAAAACACAGCATCATGTGTATTTTAAACCTTTAAAAATAGTTCACAATAGGTTGGTACACAATTTCTGTCTCCTTCCCTGGCCCAGCCTTGGTCAGCATTCTAACTTAGAATTACTATCAATCTATCTGTTAAAAAAGGGGTGTGGGATATGATTCATGCATACAGTCATTATCTTTCCATTAACATTAACGAAGATAAATTGATGGGATAAGGATGAACTGAATAAGGAAGAATTTTATTCATTTTGTTTTTAAATGGCATATTAATGAACAGAAGATAGAAAAGCCTTTGGATTTTTTAGACTATCATATGATTATCTAGCTTTAATCATAGATTCCTATAAAAATATGGTTATCTCCTCCTAATGATTATTGAGAATGAACTTAAGAATTAAAGAAAACAATTCTTATTTATAAAGTTGGACAAAAGAGAAGCAAAATGTGAAAATGTATTTGCAGCGAGCGATGCTATTAATAATTACTCGGAAGCAGATTGTCTTTAAATGCAAGTGTATATTCGATCACACCAATCATCAAATGTAAACAATTAATGCAAAAAGTGTTGGGTGTGCTGGAGCACCCCAACTAGCATTCAATGCACACTAATCAAACACTATTAACAAGTCACACTATCCTAGGGCAATTAAACACTACAAGCAATTCACACAATTCATAGGGCAACCGCAAGCCCCAAAATACCTCCGATGCCATACAACTTCTCTTAGGCAAAGAGTAGACATTGTCTTTGTTCAGTGGTTCTCTTCAGCCAATAGCTGGACATCAGGGAATGGTGGAGTCGATTCAGGGACAGATAGCAGGGCAGCCAATCTCGCTGATGTCCTTGGAGCAAAAACCCCCAATGTGGCAGGACAAGCAGTTTAAATACAATTTAAATACAGTTGGTGGTGTACGTTGGTGATTGGTTACACCCAGTGAAAGTCAATGTCCATTGGTTATGTCCAGTGGACATGCAACTGAGCAGGTTCTTTGCGCATGTCCATGGAGCTATCTATGCTCCTTATCAATTGTAACCTGTCATTGCTAAGCATGCCTATGGGTGGTGCTCTTTACAATTTCTTATAGATTGCAAGTAGACATGACTAAGCATGCCAGTGGCTACTGTTCCTTATGGCCAGCAACTTAGTCCCAGCATGTCCTGGCATGTCTGTGGCAGATGCTCCTTGCAGTATTATTTAGTATGACTAATTTTTCTCTTTGTAATAGTGAAATGATCTAATTAAAGCTCACATTATATTGATTTTAAATAGGTATACATATGTTCATGTTTGAAAATAATATTTGTGAATATATATTTAGAAAATCACCTAAATGCATTATACTCTAATTTTATGAATTGAAAAACATAAAATTGATTTTTAAAAATAGTAAAGAAAAAAAAGTCACTTAAACTTCATCCCCCTTCCCTCATGATGGCAATTGTATATATGCATTTCCATGCTCCATTTTTCTTCTCTAAGCCCGATTATTATATTTAATTACAATTTTGCCAAGATTACATTGATTTTTCTTTGTATATTTTATAAATGGATTTCATTTACTGCATTATTTCCATAGTATCATCTTTAAATTACTACATAATATTCCATTGTGCCAATATAGTGTAACTTAATTAATGAAGTATTGTCGATTCTTTAACATTTTATCATTTTCAATTTTTACTATCACATAAACCTTTGTGTAGAAAGTGTTTTGTGTTCTTTTTATTACTTTGAAATGAATGATCAAGATGTAGTAATTTAGCAGATTTCAATACTTTAATGACTAGCTAACTTTTGGCCACATTATTCAAAAGAATGCTACTTACATACATTGTTCCCAGAATGTATTTATCAATTGATTTCACCTAATTTTGCAACTGTCCTCCTTTCCTATGAATAATAATGACAGAAATGATGACATCATTGCTGAGGATCAACACAGGAGGGCACTATTCTAAGTAATTTATGTAGAATTGCAATGGACAATTGTAAGCTTTGTATTCAAATGAACTTGTATTTGATGACTTGCTCTTTGACTAAGTGTAAGGAGCGTTGCCATGGACATGCCTGGATATGCCGGGGACTCACTGGGTTGCTGGCCATAAGGAACAGCAGCCATTGACTTGCTTAGTCATGCCTGCTTGTTTTTACTATCACATAAACTTTTGTGTATAAAGTGTTTTATGTTCTTTTTTTATTACTTTGAAATGAATGATCAAGATGTAGTAGCTTAGCAGATTTCAGAAAATTTTATAATTATTTTGAGTTGCAAAATATGAAGTTATGTTAAATACGTATATATTAATTTCAGAAATATTATTAGCTCTTCAATATAATCCAAGTCAAATTCTAAAGGCTTGTTGATGTGGTTTCTGTGTAGTATAGGTGGAGCAATCTCCATTCATGAGACTGGTGGGAAGAGAGGATCACTTTCCAGTAGTCCCATCAAAGTTGGCTTCAATAAACTTTTATAACTAAATCAAAACATGTGGGTGCTTGTAGCTACAGAACCAAGTGAACTATATTAAGTTAGATATCTCATTTAAAATATATAGGATATGGGTTCTAAAATATTTATTACATTTAAATATAAAATTTGCAATTGTATTTTAATTGTCAAGAACGTAAGTATTATCCTATTGAACCATAATGTGTCATTCATAGAAAATTAATCATTAAATTGAATCTGACTAATGAATTAAATCCTTTCTAATTGAAATCCATTTAAATTCAATCAAACATACCCTGAGTGGTATGCTATTTAAATGTAGAATAACAATATGTTTTAGAAAAAGAATGATTTACATAAATATTTAAATAAGAAAAAAAAACAAATGTTCCCTAAATGAATGGCCCTAACTATATAGTAAAAATTTAATATTTTAGACAGGAGTTCTAAAGTTTAACATTTGTTTAATAATAATAATAATAATAATAATAATAATAATATTAGTAGTAGTATTTATTTAGCACTTCCTATTTTTAGGCAAGTTCTAGAGGTTTTATTTGTAGTTGTCTCAGAGCAAATTTATGAGGAAAAATTGTTTTGTTTTAATCCCAACTTAATAGTTGTGGAAACTCTTAAAGGAACTTTTAAGAACTTTGTTTCAAATCCTACAGAGCATATATCTGAACCAAGGTTGTTTGTCCGTAGATTCTGTGCTCTCAATTACTTTGCCAAAAATAGTTAAATTTTTTATATTAACCTTTCATCTATTTTGCTTACTGAATGTGTTTGATTATCTATTTTGTTTGAAAATTTAAACTGAAACTTTTCATAGTTTCATGACTATTCATTTGAGCTGATAAAGAATTCCCTGTAAAAGATTAAACAAGCCTTAACTTCTGTTTTGTTTAGGATTAAAAGCTACCCTGAGAAGAAAACAATGTGTACAGTAAAAATAGATTGTAAAAGAGAACACTTTGTAGATATGAATTTTCAATAAAAAGTATGACATATGATTATAAATTATTGTCCTCATGTGCATGACACTTTCTGATTTAATTTTAAACATATACTTATTTTATAATTCCATAAAAATTTCAGTAAGACATCAGTAAATGCCTATAAAAGCTATAAGATCATCGTTTGAGGTTAGTCTGTCGACATAAAAAATAGAATAAGCAATAACATTCAGTTTCAATATATAGGCAGCAGTTGGTCCAGCTTCCATTAACAATTGGAAGCACTGTTACCTTTCCAAGGCAAAGGATGACTGGCTGTGGAAGCAAATCCTCTTGGGCCAGTCTGCAAGAGACCAGTCAACTCGTGTTATTCGAGCACCATCTACTGGATACTTTATATAACAGCTGATTTACTGGGCTTGGAAATAAAGAAATAAGAGGGAAATCCTCCATTAGAGACCTACCTCTTAGGAGGTAAGCTACCATTTGTGTAATAGTAATCTATTTGTTCTAGATCATCAGAATTAATTGCCCAACCAGAATATTCACTCCCTTCTTTGTCTGTTGCTTTATTGGCCAGAATTCAGCCCAACTTCTGGATTAATGGAACCATATTACTGTGTGTCTGGTGGATGCAGTCCTTCCTGGGTACTGAGATGTCTAGACCAGCAGAACCCAAATTCTTGAGGGCTCTGAGGTCTCTGACATAACTGCTTAATATGCTACTGTAGTGTACCTGCCTGTGTCCTCAGTCCTTATAATAAAAGGAATACTTTAGGTGCAATATAATAATTTCTTGAAATGGCTGATGAAATCTTACTCATTTAATAAGCACTTAATCAATGCTAGGTAGGAATTAGATATTGTCCATATTTTATATCAGTTACTCTTTAACTATCATTAAGGGTAAATACACATTTTACAGCAGAATTTATTTAAATTCTCCTTTATTTTTATTCTAGTTATATACCTGCCCCTTCTCTAACGTTTTACTCATTCTCTGAGGTGTCTAAATCCTTAACATTTGATACATTAGATTGAGAATCTGAGAAATAAAAGCAACAAGTAGAATTTGGAGGTCACAGAGACACAAGAACAACTTTGGTTATTCATGGGCCCAGGGCCCATGTATTTTGACCTCAGACTTCACTATGTTTGAACCACACATGCTTTTGATCTTCAGTCTTTTAAAGGCTTGGCTTAAAACCACTCCTGTTGGCAGTTTTATGCTATGTTTCAAAGCCAGAGAGTTTCTACCTTGGAATTTTACACTTTGTCATTCATTTAGGGCCAAGGAATTGAAATTAGACTGTCAAATTTTAAATTTCTTCTGCCTTTGTATTTTCCTGAGGACTTAATTACCAGAATATCACACTTATGCTTGGGAGTCCTGGAGACCTGGGCTGTACTTGTTCCCGTTGATTTGTAGTGCTCTCCATTGAGAAAGTGAAAGAATGGGATATCACTTTATGTTGAGTAGTAAGAGAGAGAAATCTGTAGTTCACCAATGAATATACAAGCCAACAAAGTATTTTAAAAAGTCTTTATACTTTTAAAATGGCTTAGACTTGGGACTTAAGGTGGTACAGAAAGAAAGAACATGTTGGGTCAGTAGAAAGGAAAAATTCAAGGTACTCTGGAGAGAACTGTTTCAGAAAAGAGATTTATTTATCTCTCTATCTATCTATTTATTTATTTATTTAATGTATTCTACTTAGGTATACAAAATTCAGAATGCATTTTGATTCATTGTACACAGATGGAGCACAACTTTTCATTCCTCTGGTTGTACGTGATGTAGAATCACATCATATATGCAGTCATACATGAAGCTAGGGCTATGATGTCCATCTCATTCCATCATCTTTACTGTCTCCATGCCCCTCCTCCTTCCCTCTCCTCTCCTTTGACCGAAATTCGTCCATTCTTCCCATGTCCTCCCCTCCACTATGGATCAGCATCCATTTATCAGAGAGAACATTCAGCATTTGGTTTTTTGGGATTGGCTTACTTCACTTAGCATGATATTCTCCAACTCCTTCCATTTACCTGCAAATGCCATAATTTTATTCCTTTTTATTGCTGAGTAATATTCCATTGTGTATATACCACAGTTTCTTTATCCATTCATCTATTGAAGAGTTTCTAGGTTGGTTCCACAGTTTAGCTATTGTGAATTGAGCTGCTATAAACATTGAAGTGGCTGCATCACTGTAGTATGCTGTTCTTAAGTCCTTTGGGTATGGACTGAGGAGTGGGATAGCTGGGTCAAATAGTTGTTCCATTCCAAGTTTTCTAAGGTATCTCCATACTGCTTTCCAGATTGGTTGTACTAATTTGCAGTTCCACCAGCAATGTACGAGCATGCCTTTTCCCCTACAACCTTGCCAACACTTATTGTTGTTTGTATTCTTGATAATTGCCATTCCGACTGGCATGAGATGAAATCTTAGAGTAGTTTCGATTTGCATTTATCTAATGGCTAGAGATGTTGAACATTTTTCCATATGTCTGTTTATATATTGTGTATCTTCTGAGAAGTGTCTGTTCAGCTCCTTGGCCCATTTAGTGATTGGGTTGTTTGGTTTTTTGGTGTTAAATTTTTTGAGTTCTTTATATATCCTGGAGATTAGTGCTCTATCAGATGTGTGTGTGGCAAAGATTTGTTCCCAGAATGTAGGCTCTCTGTTCATCATTGATTGTTTCTTTTGCCGAGAAGGAGCTTTTTAGTTTGAATCCATCTCATTTATTGATTCTTGATTTTACTTCTTGCGCTATAGGAGTCTTGTTAAGAAAGTAAGGTCCTAATCTGATGTGATGAAGATTTAGGCCTACTTTTTCTTCTATTAGACATAGGGTTTCTGGTCTAATTCCCAGGTCCTTGATCCACTTTGTGTTGAATTTTGTGCATGGTGAGAGACAGGGGTTTAGTTTCATTTTGCTGTATATGGATTTCCAGTTCAGAAAACAGATTTAGCCCTATGAAACTATGAGAGTATCAATCAATGAAGCTATAAAGAGTATTTGAGTATTCTGAGGTTGAAGTAGACTATTAAGAAAGAGGAAAAGGGATAGTAGCTACAAGGACATACCTAGACCCATTTACTTTCAACAACCAAGCTAGAAGTGATATTAGATGAAGGAACGTGCCACAGATAAGTCCCAAAGGGACCCAAAAGAGGAAAAAGGGAGAAGCACATATGGTCCCTACACAAAGCCAGATCTAGAAAATTGTTATAGTTGATTTCAAAACTTCTGATAGAAACTATTGATAAGTTCTCCTGCAAAATTTGTAATTACTGATATGTTCTCTCTCAAAACTATAATAAGAACATCCAGGGATTACCTTGTGGGCACATGAAACTGTAACATCTGGAAGGATGTAATCAAGCAAGGACTTATCACTCCAGTAGGTGGGATGTCTGCCAGCTTTTAGTTGTCAAGACCCTTCCAGTATTGTCTCACCTGCAAAGAGTATTCTGGCCTCAGCCCACACTCTTCTGAGAATAGCCTGCGTTAAATGACTGGTACAGTTGAGGTATGAAGAACAGACCATTTCAGCCCTAAACAGGATGGCTCTGAATATGGTGAGACAGCAGCCTCCATTCATGCTCAACTTTTCCTCATGTCTTTTTACTGCTCACATCTCCTGCTTATGTGTGTTGATTCTAAGTGCACCACTTGCACAGTAAAGTTCATTGCTCTTATGGTTTGGATGTGAGATGTTCCCCCAAAGCTTTTGTGTTAATGTAAAAGGTGAAATGATTAGATTATGAGAGCCATGACTTAATCTTTGCATTAATCTATTTGATGGATCATTATTTTGAATGGTGTTTAAGTACATCATTTCACTGCTGTGACCAAAAACCTGAAAAGAACAGTAAGAGAAGGAAAAGTTTATTTGGGGGCTCATGGTTTCAGAGGTTTCAGTCCATAGATAGCCAACTCCATTTCTCAGGGCCCAAGGTTTGTCAGAGCACCATGGTGGAAGAGTGTGGTGGAGGAACACAGTTCAGGACATGACCATCAAGAAGCAGATAGAGAGCTCCTCAAGAAAGATAAGACATATATCCAAAAGCACACCCCAAAGGATCTACCTCCTCCAACCACATCCTACCTGCCTACAGTTACCACCCAGTCAGTCCTCATCAGAAGATTAAAGCACTGATTAGGTTAAGATACTAGACCCAGTCATTTCACCTGTAAACTATTTTGCGTTGTTTCCATGAGTTTTAAGGGGATACCTCATATCTAAACCATAACATATGGATTACTGGATGGCAACTGTTGGCAGGTGGGACTAGCTCAAGGGACTGTGCTACTGGAGACATATATTGTGGATTATATATCTTGATCCCGGCTCCTCCTGCACTCTCTCTGCTGTTTCCTGGTCACCATGAGCTGGGTAACTTTCCTCCACCACACCCATCAACCACGATATTCAGTTTCACCTTTGGGTCCAAAGATGGAGCAAACTGTCTTGGACTGAACCTCTGACACCATGAGCCCCAAATAAACTTCTCCTTTATGTTGTTTTGGTCAGGTATTTTTGTCATGGTAACCAAATAAAGACACAATCACAGAGTCTAGTTTATGGAGAACTCAACCTTTGACACATCTCTTAGAGATTATGGTAGCAATACCAGTGGATTGCATAAAGTATGGGCAAATGTGAGAGCAAGATCAGTGTTGTGTTAGTCAAGGTTCTATAGAGAAACAGAACCAAAAGGAGGGTGTGTGTGTGAGTGTGTGTGTGTATGTGTGTGTGTGTGTGTGTAAATGAAGACTTATTTTGAGGTATTACATGCATGATGTTTATAGGGGTTGAAAAGTCAGTGGTGTAATTCAGGCTAAGCCTGAAGACCAGAGAGTCAGAGTAGATGATGTGAATTCCAACTCAAGAGAAGAAGCAGATGAGATGAGAAATTCAGCTCAGGTAATGATACTGGAAAAGAGGACTGAATTTCTCCTTCCTCTGTTTCATTCAGGTCCACAATAGATTGGAAAATGTCTGCCATAGTTTGGAAACTGAATGTCTCCCCAAGGCCCACACATTAAAGAACTGACTCCTGGAGTGGTGTTATGGATGTGTGGTGGAGCTTTTGAGAGGTGAGACCGAGTGGAATGTCCTTAGGTCATTAGAGTCATGTTCTTGAAGGAAATTGTGGTACCACAGCCCCATCCTCACTCTCCTTTGTTTCTTGGCTAAAAGGAGAGCAGTTTTTTTCTCCATTATGTGGTCCTACCAAGATGCACTGCCTTGCTCCAAGCCTAAGGTAATGAGGCCAATATATTTTGAGTCCAAATAAAGATTTTTTTTCTTTACAAGTCGATTATTTCAGGAATTTTGTTATAATGAAAGAAAGCTGACTAATATAATGTCCAATTTTATTGGGGAAGGCCATCTATTATGACTGAGTCTGCTGACTTGAATGGTAATTTCATCTAGAGACACATTCACTCAGAAATAATGTTTTATTCTGGCTACTTAGTAGCACAATCAAGCCACATAACATTAACCATAGTATGTATAATGTATATGAACCGTTATTAAGTAAGCATTAAGGTGACACAATGTTGTCCCAAGTCTAGGACAGATGCTTCAGAATCTAAAGTCTTTAGTTCCCTAAGGGAAGGAAACAAAGAGATGACATATGCTGAAGGAGATCTGAGCAGATGGTGTAAAAAATTGCTTGCCTGGATTAAATATTCTGATAAGGGAATACTTCTTGGGTAAGGTAATCCCAGCATTGCCAAGCAAGTGAGAAAGAATTGCACAATGGATGCTTTTGAAGATTCAGAACTTATCACGCATGTTGCTAAAATCTCTCTCACTATGGGTGGCCTCTGGAAACAAGAAAATGTGTCTGGTCTGAAAAGAAAAGAAAGCTAAAATGAGAGGGGCACTGAGGTACAGCCAATATTAGAGAAGCAAAAATTCATAGTACAAGGTTAACTTCCTAGAAGCTTCCAGAGATTTTTGAGTTTTGCTTAAGCAGTAGAGGTGTTGCACCAGGAAATTGTACTCTAGAATATGTGGCAGATGCTGTGGATACATCTTCCTTATATGCATTTGTCCATCTGAGTTCACTAGCACCTAAAGAAAACACTTTGCATGCACACAGCTGTCTACCATCCAGTTGACCTGTCTCTCTTTGTCTGAAAACTTCTCCAGAACCCTGGATAGGCTGGAGCAGATAGGTAATATGCTAGGTCAACCCCTGACTAATGGGAGATGGGACTCCAAAAATAAATGAGCAGTCTCCCCAGCCTTCAGTGGGCTTGTGTTAGTCACATTTTCATCACTGTGATTGGAATAACTGAGAAGAACAACTTAGAGGAAGAAAAGTTTATTTTGGCTCATGGCTTCAGAGGACTCAGTCCATGGTTGACTGACCCCATTTCTCTGGGCTTGAGTTAGGCAGACCATCATGGTGGAAAGGCATAGTGGAGGAAACTACTCAGGTTATGGTGGCCAGGGAATGGAGAGGAGGGTGGAGAAGAAGAAGGGAGGAGGAAGAGAAGGAGGAGGAAAAAGAAGAAGAAGGTAACAGAAGGCGCACGAAGAGGACAAGGAGCTGCTGATAGGGGACAAGGTATAATCACCAAGGATATGTCTCCAATGACCCACCTTCTCCAGCCATTCCCCACCAGCCTTCCTACAAGTACAAACCACTACAATAGTTCTTTAAAATTATTGATCCATCAAATGAATTAATCCACTGATTATGTTATTCCTCTCATAATCTAATACTTTCAATTACTGCATTAACATTGGAACTTTTGTGCAACTAGGCATAATATTGTACAACTAGGCAGCAATCTCTATATTTCTCTGGGAAATGAAATGGGATGCATAGATGAACTTTTCCTTGCAGATTTGATAAAACATTGCTGTAATAAACCCTATAATAGGAGTATTCCTCAGTCTCTTTTATTGGGTCTGAAAAACTCAAAGACTATGAGGCAAAAGCCAGCAGATAGCCAGCAGAGACACCCAACTTCTCCCAGGTGTGGAGAATTCTTGGTCTATTACTGAACAGAATAGAAAATGGCCAAATGAGATCCATGGCTTGCTGTATTGGACCAGCAATGAGAGAATAAAATTTTGTGAGCTTGTAAAAATATCAAAATTCAAAATTGCAAGTACAGTTTCTACTGAAGGTCAATCACATTCACACTATTGTAAAATTGAAAAACCATAAGTGAAACCATTGTAAGTCAGAAACTTACTGTATATTTTTGTTTCTATCATAAAAATGTAGAAATAAAGGTAATGGAAACAAAGAACAGTTGAAAAGGCATTGGCAGGCATAGTGCACCTCTTCTAGATCCTCCTGGAGGCAGAAGGTCTGGGGCAGGTGCCAACAGCTGGAGCTTGCAATGGATGGGCTGGGGTGTCACTCAGCCTGGATAATCCTTCTGCTGGTTCCCCAGTGGGCCAAACTGGCAGCTGCCTCTGAACATTTTTTGGTCCAGGTATCTGCAAACTATGACTCTACAGCAATTTTATTATTGCCTCACTTTTACAAGTAGTATATTTATAATTTATAAATGTTTGGAGCTCTACTTTTCTTTCTTCTGGGAGTCCTTATGGTTTCTTATCCTCTTATTTTTAGCAAATTATACAAATGATATATATTATAAGTATTATAACAAGCTTGGTTCAAACTCTAAATCTATATCTTGTGAAAAACTCTGGGGCATCCCAAGATTTCCAGGAATACTTAACATGGTCATTGCCATAGTCATCTTGTTTGCAAACTCCTGATTCTAAAAATGTAGTATAAATAATACATGGCACTGTTCCAAACCTTGTTAACTCAAACACTGAACTCAAAACTTTTGAGTTCACAGCACTCAAAGAAGACCTTTGTTGGCATAACTGACTTTACCTTTATTCTGTACAGATGACCTAGGTTGACATTACTGCAAAATACATAATTTGAAATTGAACATTAAACACCATCCTTTGTGTTTTCTGCCTCATGTGGTCCAGTCTTGAGCCTTATCCATCAGTTTTCTCCTCTCTTGCTACTCTTTATGTTTTTTCTCTAAATTTGTTCTATACCTATAGTTCCAATTTCTTTCTTTTTTCTTTTTTTTTTTTTTATTTTTTGGTACTAGGGATTGAACTCAGGGTCCCAATTTATTTCTATGAAGTTCTGATGCATTTTAAATTTCCTGGTTTTCTGCTAATCATTGCCCTCTAGTGGTCTTCAAGGAATTCTAAACCAACATCTCTACCTAACAAAAACTCTGATGTTAGGTTTTAAGGCTTTTAAGGCTTTTAAGATTCCCTCCCTCCCTTCCCTCCCTCCCTCCCTCCCTCCCTCCCTTCCTTCCTTCCTTCCTTCCTTCCTTCCTTCCTTCCTTCCTTCCTTCCTTCCTTCCCTTTTCTTTCTTTCTACTTCATTAGCAATACATTTAAAGTAATTTTCAGCACAATTTTAAGATAACTTTATTTAGAAACTAAATTCTTGAGGAGCATGTTAAGTATGTTTTTCACATATTTTGCAATACCATGGATTTTCCACAAAGAAATCATCAATGAACAATATCAAATAAATGTATCTTTTAATAGATTGATGAACTTGGACACATCTCATAGCAGTTTACCCTGCTTTTATGTAAAAAAGAAATAATTTAAATCAGAAAATTTAAAGGAGCCATACTGAGTTTTTTGTTGTTTCATTTTGTTTTGTTTCACCTAATGTTATTGAAAACTGAACTTTATAACCTTTTGGTAAAATTCTGAGTCAAAATAATCTCTTTCATTCACAGTGATCAGATATCAGCTAAATACTTATACAAGCATAAGTATATGATTAAAAGTGTCTCTTTAAAAAGCTGTTAAATGCCACTCTTGCTGTACATCTCAGGAGGGGTTCCCTGCCTAAAGGCAATCTAGGAAGTGCTCATTTCTTGAAGCAGAGTATGGATTTGGCTTCTTCCCCTTTGTTCTCCAAAATAAATAATCAATAGTATCAAATATGTTCAGCTAAGGTACATTGGTATTCAGGGCAAAGCTCAGGGATGGAATATGGACTCAGGTGTGATTCACAGAGATAATGAAGGGGTTCTATTTTTGACACAGAGAGTAGGAAGAAAAGAGCAAAGGATCAAGGAGAATTTTTGATCAGTCTTAAATACTGAATGCCTTTACTAGAAGTTAAATGTCTATGGCTTCTGGAATTAAGGTCATTAGACAGAAGTTTGATTTTGCTTATATGTAACTTATATAACTTATATATTGCTTTATATATAACCACCTGTATACAACTAATATATAATATATAATTAGCTGATAATTGCTTTATATGGATATGAAAATTCAAACAAAAAATCCTCCACACAATAATTGGCTGGAATAAGGGCCAAACCCTGTTTTTAAAGTTATTTACAACCTTCCCCCCACAAACACCTGTGGTTAAAACTCAAGGAGAGTCCTATTGTCCAGAAGTAGTATTTAGTTTGCCTTTTGTTATAGTTTGGAGGTGAGTTGTCCCCAGAAGCTCATGTATGAAACAATGCAAGAATATTCAGAGGTAAAATGACTGGGTTATGAGAGATTTAACCCAATCAGTGAATTAATACCCTGATAGTGACTGAGTGGTAACTGAAGGTCAGTAGAATGTGTCTAGAAGAAGTGGGTCTTTGGAGGCATGCCTTTGGGGTATATGTTCGGAGAGCTGAGCTTAGTCCCTCTCTGTTTCTTGATGATCATGTGAGCTGCTTGCCTCCACCACACTCTTCTGCCATGATGTTCTGCCTCACCTTGAGCCCTGAGGAATGGAGTTGGCTGTCTAAGGACTGAGACCTCTGAAACCATGAGTCCCCAAATAAACTTTTCCTCCTCTAAATTTATTCTTTTTAGGTCTTTTAGTCACAGCAATGAAAAAGCTGACTAAAACACCTTTATAGAGCTGAGGACTGGAATGATTTCTGTAGGTTTCCTTTGACATCTGCTAAGAAATATTGATGATTTTGTGTAATGATTCTATATTCATTACTGCTATTTATCTCCTCAAAAAATGCAGGATTACAATATTAAAACTTTCAGACACATTAAATGTATGTTTTTTCAATTTCTTATCGCAAAAGTAAATTTTGTAAGGAATTTTAGGCATTGTTATATTGAAAGTAGAAAATGGCATGAAAAGTCAGAACATTAACCTTGACTTTATGGAGAAGGATGTAGAATAAAGTGATCTAATGAGCCCTTCAAGGAACTAGTCCTGTCCTACCTCCTTACTCCACTCTGGGATATAAGGGCAGTGGTCTCAGGTTTGTAAGATGAATTTTAACTCACTATTCCTGTTGTGTCACATTGTACCACTTTATCCCTTACAATCTGAATAAGCTAGTTAGATTATGGGTAAGCAACTTGAGGAAATTAGATATATTTGTCTTCTTCAAATCACATTTTTCTATAGGACAAAAAATAATTCAGATTCACCCTTGGCTAGGTAACTCAAATTCGAGAATTATATCAATTATCTGACTCAATGGATAAACACAAGCACAGACATTTGGAAAACTGAGTGTACTCATATCATATTCTCATGTTAATACTGAAAACTATTAAACTGTGCTGCAGTGTGAAGTGTCAAGTGTTTATACTGAGAGAATGCCTATCCATTTCCATGCACCTTGTCATTGTTACAAATAGCGCTCTTGAAACAAATGTGGTGTATTAACTTTGTTTCATGGTCCAGAGGAAAAATAATATTTACTAAGCATTTGTGGGTGTATAGAATAATATTAGTTACTTTAACCTCAGCTTAAGGAAATAGTCATCATATGAATGACTTTCATCATATGTATACTTTGCATATGAAATGATATAAGTTTCATTGGTCTATGATTCTGTATTAAATATTGATTGGATATAGATTTGAAACATTTGTTTTTTGAAGAAATAAATGTTAAAGTTTCTGTTAAATATTGAATTCAAAACAAGTAGCATATGGCAATTTCTGATAATTTTCTAAATAAAAAGAAAATTCAACTTAAATTCATGTTATTGCAATTAAATTATTTTTCATTGCATATTTAAGTATTCAACAGTAAAAAACAACACTGTTTCAGGTTAGTGGTAAGAAGAATCCACACTGTCTACTTGATTGGAAGTTACTAGATCTTCCTTAGAAGCTACAGCAACACAATAGATGAATTTTCTCTCAAGATATAAGCTTGCCATAAAGAGAAATTATTGGCATAAATGTGGCTTTTTAAAAATAAGCTTACTCTTTCTATTTAAATAAATTGTGCCCTAGCATGTATTTAAATGTTTTTACTGGTAAAAAAAAATAACACAAAATGACAGAAAATATCAGTAATCTAAATGTTTTGGGGGCTCATTTGAAAACAAAATCAATGTTTTGTATGGTAGCTTTCCCCACCTGCTTGCTTTGATTTCCTTTTTTCCATCTCATGAATAAAAAGTGTTCAGTTAATGACCTCCCGTCCTTTTAAGAAAATGACTATAATTAATTTGCCTCACTCGGCTTCTAAGATAATCAATGGTAGAAACAGAAGAAAATAAAATTTGCAACAGCCATGGTAATAATTTTGTCTGAATCTGAGAAAATGCTCCATAAACTGCAGGCTGATGAAAGTGAGAAACCAATCAGTTCAGTTGTAGAAAGCAATAAGCCATCTCCTCTTGATCCTTTGTTATTGTCTTCCTGTTTCAGGATTTAAAAATCTTTATCAAATAAAACACTTGATAGCCATTCTTCTACTTCCTAGATTCAACTTCGCTGGATCAGCATCTACATGTCAACTCAATGTTTTCTGTATTGAGTTAGAGATCGTATGTGTTTGTCAGCTTTCCGTTACTATAACAAATAGCTGGGATAGTCAACTTACAATACAAATTGTTTTTTTGGCTATAAATTTTAGAGGCTGCAATTCATGATCAGTTGGTTCTTTTGCTTTTAAGGCTGTGGTGAAATTGTACATCATGACAGAAGATTGTGGCAAAGCAAAGCTGCTCCCTCTTGGCTGAGAAGCAAAAGAGAAAGAGAATGAGCAGGGCCTGAGGGATTCTCACTGCCCTTTCAAGGTCAAGTTCCTGGTGACTTAAAGACCTCTCATTAGGCCACACTGCTTAAAGTTTCTATCACCTCCAACTGAGGATCAAGATTTTAATACATGGGCCTTTGGGAGACTTGAATGCTGAGAATTGGGTGTAGCATCCAGATTCCAATCTGTATGGGAGAGAGCCAGAGGCCACTGGGAAAAAACTGATAGCTTACTATTTTCTTTCTTTTCTTTTTTAAAATAAGAAATAATATCTACAAGTTGAGCATTAGAAACAGGGATGGGGTCACACAACCAGTCACGGTGGGCACTGGAAGTTTTTCAGATTCATATGCATTATCTGTTCAGAATGTTAAAAACTTGTGTGGTATAGAGGTTAAATGTAGAAAGGTATATCTCGTTCCTGTAGGACCCAAATTAAGAAATTCTTAGTTAATGAGGGGGCATAGGAAATCAGCACACACTCCTGAAGTAGTATTCATATTCAAGAAAAGAACAGGACCCGCACTCAGTGTGGTACATAATGGATCTAATCATTCTTTATTCTATGTGATTTGCTAAGCACTGAGTCTGGGGAGAATTCTCATTTAGAAATGAGTGAACTCTTAATACAGAGAATATCAAAATCAATGATAAAGAAACAAAATCATCATGAAGTTTCAGAGAAATGTAGATTCTTGAAATTTTATACTTTAATAAACATATTTATGAACATGTTTACTACTGTTTTCAGAACATAGGATGTTTCAAAATTAATTAAACATGGGCAGAAGACCACAAGGAAGGAACAAGTTGGGATGAAATGTGTAATATGTGATAAAAAGGGTGATGGACAAGAAAAAGAGCGATTTTATGTATTCTATAAGTTATAAAAAAGTAACTTGGAGCTGGGCGCAGTGGCACAAGCCTGTAATCCTAGCACTTAGGGAGGCTGGGACAGGAGAATCACGAGTTCAAAGCCAGCCTCAGCAACGGTGAGGTGCTAAGCAACTCAGTGAGATCCTGTCTCTACATAAAACACAAAGCAGGGCTGGGGATGTGGCTCAGTGGTCGAGTGCCCCTGAGTTCAATCTCCAGTACCAAAAAAAAAAAAAAAAAAGTAACTTGGAAAAAGAGTGAAGCACATTTCAGGTAAAATCAATGAGAAGAAATTCACACCTTACAGACTCTATAAATGAGAATACATGAACATCTTGAATATATTTTCACATTTTAAAAATTGGAATTATAAAGAGAAAACTTCTAAAAATATAAAGTGGAAGTTTGCTTGCAGAGAATAAATGAATGCTCATACTGGCTTTAGAAATTATCTTTGCAAAAAATTTCCCAGATATATTCATTGGCAATTTGTTTTTCACTGGTAACTGTTAATTAAGTTTTTCTAAACTAAAAACTTTCAGTTATATAACTAAGACATAAATGCTGACATCAAAACCTTCAAAAAATTAAAAATGGCAAAAATATCAAAGTACAGGAGAAAAATTAGTTTTTTTATATCCTCCAATCTCATCATAACTCATTTGAACAAAAATAACCACTTTCAAATAATTTTCTAAGAGCACCAAAAGAACTCATCCTTCCAAATCCATTAACTTCTCCAAATTCATGTCATTGTATAATTCATTAGCAATCAGCAATTTGCACAAAGGTATCTAGCACAGCATTATCTACAAAAGTGAAAAATTGTTCAAATTCCTGATAGCAATGTTCTAAAGTAATATTATGAAATGTGTATGTCTTTAACCTGCATTAGCTCAAAGTTCAAGACAAGATCATTTCAGCTCTAAACATCTGTATCTTATTCTTGCCTATGCCTATTCATGGAAAAACAGGAATTAGTGCATGAAGAGTGGGTTTCTAGAAACTGAAATAAGGAGAGGTTGCAGTTTTTAATGATGTGGCAAGATTTATGATGACTATGGGAATAAATGTCTGAAAAAGTTCAAGAGCTTGGCTCCTTGGAAAAGAGAGTGTAGGGACTAAGGGACCAGTGATTTGGACTAATCGGTTGGGTATATATTGAAATCACAGAATTTTTTTAGAAAAGTGTTAAAAAAGAGACCAACAGTGAGCCAGGAGTTAAATTCAAGACAAAGGAACTATGCAAAAACACTATGCAATGAAGGCATAGCTAGTAATAAATTACAGTATTAGGAAGAAAGGGGAAGGATCTGAAAGTATTGATGTTGAACCAAGAGGCAACTACCTGTCTTTTAGGCAGAAGGGTGAAGAGGGCGCAAGAGAAAATTGCTACCCATTGAGAGTGCCACAAGGCAACTAGGGTCCTCAGGAGAAAGTCTAGGTTCAGCTACAGTAGGAGGATAAGGGAACAGGTTTAGAATACAAGGGATCTTGCTGTTAAATGATCATGACTTCTAAGAGTGGAAAAGTCCAGAAATTAAGAAGGGGTGGGTATAGATCAGAGTAGAAATATTCTCATACCTCATAGTGCCTAGTCTGAGAGATGACAGATGACTTGATATGCTTTAGGAGTTACTGCAGCAAATTAAGCTAAGTTCCATAATAAGGTTGTTATTAAGGGTCTCAAAGGAAATAGGGAGCAGCTTTGAGTACAAGGGCTGGAGGAGGCATAGATGCCATAATATGGGACAGCTTGTCAATACATGGCTATCCCTTCAGGTGAGATCTTCGAATAGCTTATTGTACTATAAAGAACTTATTGTTCTTTTCTTGAATGTGAATTTTAGAACTTTGAGTTCTAAAATTATTGTTAATTCCAACTTAACAATAAAACAATTATAGAGTCCAGATCCAACCTAGATTCTTCCTTAATAGTTTGAGGAACTCTTTGGTAACCTAATGCCACTTATGTATATGGAATTGGAAGGCCCAAGAGAGCCAGGCTGGATCCCTGCAACAGGGACTGAATAAATGGGTGGATTCAAAAGGAAGACGGGGAGAAACAACTTGGTCTCCCTGAATATAACGAAAAGAAATGAAATGTGTTTCATAATTTAGTGAAATAAAAAGTACTTTTCAAATCTTGACCTGAGAAGATTAAACCAGGTTTGGAAATTCCTAAAACATGTGGCTTGTGATAGCGAGAGTATAAGTGAGGGAAGAAGACCAAGAGAGAGCCACACACAGGGCCAACTTGGAGATGAAACCAAAAGTCGATGAGAAGCAGAATATGCAAATTTTTAGAGCAGCTTTAATGTAAATCATTTCCTATGCCTTTTTTAGACCAGGTTTCAAACATATCTGTTTATAGATGTAGCATATGATCAAATGGGCTTTTTTAATGTTTAAAATTAAATGAGAGGTAAAAACTTTAAAGATTAACTCTAAAGATTAAAGCTACATTATCTGATACACTCTCTAACCATAAGGAGAAACATGCGCCCATATAGATCTAAAGCTCCAAGTGAACAGATATATTTCAACAAGATTAAAGGCTTGTCGATTTGCAGAAATTCATTTAAATTGTTCAGGGAGCATGTGGAAAATTATTTGAGTTGGTTAATGGAACATGACAAATCAATTCCATCTTTTCCATCTCACTGGCATATAAAAGCAAACAAAACCAATCTGATTTCATGAAAATTCTCAAAGTTGTGATGGGCAGATATAACATCGGTGAGGTTTAGAAGAGGATGAAAAGAAATTCTCTCATCTACCTGAGTTCTCAAAAGAAACAAAACAGTGGCTGATGGAGGCCAAAATACAATTGCAGTTGGGAAAGCTTGGGAGGAAAATGTGGTTGAGATAAAATGGCTTCTAATTATTGGACTTCAAAGTTTAAAAAGCTTATTAACCCAGTAAAGATAGTGCTGGAAAGATCTGTGATATTAGGAACAGAGAATACCTGTCAGTTGGAACCAAATCACCCCCAGAAGACCAAGGGAAAGAGGAGTGATTTCCTTTTTCCAAATAAAAGAGTCCCAACAACTAGGGACTGGGTTGTTTGACATTAAAATGTTATTTAAGTCTGCTATTATAGTGTAGTCAAATTATCCAAAACATAGTGGCTGGACACAGCGTTTTATTATACCTTGTGAAATCTGCTTCCTTTGGTGCTGAGTGGGATCTTGGGGTGACATTTAATTGGGATGATAATTAAAGGAGTCCAAAATGGACTTACTCACATGCCTGGTCTTTGCAGTTGCAAAGTTGGGTTCAGCAGGACCTTTCCTCCACTCTAGGTAGTCTCAAGGTTTCTGCACATGGTCTATTCAGCAAAGTGTTGGAGTTTTTACATGGAGAATCAAGACTGTAAAGGCAAGGATTCCAGGATGCAGAAAATGCAAATGCTAGTCTCTTAAGGGCTAGGACGAGAGATGGCCACAAGATCCTTTGATCCTATTCTGTTTACCAAAGCAGTCAGAAGCCCATTCAGATGCAAGGGGAGGAGTCCTAGTGCAGTCTGGGTATGGTTTGTCTCCCAAAGTTTCATGTACGGAAAGCTTAGACCTCAGTGTGGTGGCATCAAGGTGTAGTAGGGGCTAGTGCAAGGTTATTAGGTCACGGGGCCTTGATTAATGTATTAATGCTGTCTCTCAGGTGGGTCAGGTCTCCTTAACGGAACTAGGTCCTAAGAAATGGGTTATCATAAGGGGGCATGGTACTGCCCCTGAATCCCTTTTCCATATGGTAGCTCACCAGTCTTAACGTCTTCTGCCATTGTAATACCATCTGCCATTAGGCCTTTACCAGAGCTGAGCCCATAGCTGGCACCACTCTTCTGAACCTCTAGAACTATGAGCTAATTAAAACTTACCTTTATAATTTACCTAGCTTCAGGTGTTTTGTTGTAACAATAAAAAATGGATTAAGATAATATATATATGCCATAGAACTTATGGCTATCTTGACAGGGTCATAGTTTGCCCTCTGACCATACACAAAACACATTTATAATTTCTCATGGTCCCTGAAGTTCTCATTGCCTTATTGTTAGGTATTATGTGTAAATACCACCAGAACTGGGATTTACACTTTTTTTTTTTAATTGGGAAAGGATCTGTGGGAAAAAATGAATTTCATTTTTATAAGAGCTATTAGGTAAACAAAATGAGAGTGAGAAGAGTAAAGGAAAAAAAAACAATTTAATTGTTCACTTTTTCTTATTATTTTTAATAATATGTGAATAATTTTTCAAAAGTATTGATCCTGTTTTATCCCTTTCATCCTTTCACACTTAAAACTAGTATGACTGATAGAAGGGTAAATTACATTTTCACAAGAGGGCAGAATTTTCATATGTATCAAAAATAAATGCCAGTACTTCAAACAATTCTGTAGATGGGTTACCTTACATTAGAAAAGAAGGAAAAGGAAACCAAAGCAAAACTGACCCTTCAAAGCAATTATTTTGACAGGATACTTTTAAAATTACTGATAAGTGAATTTTGAATTCAAAATATTTTACATCAATAAAATTTTAAAAAGCAGAAAGCCAAATTTTAATCGCAATAAAGTTTTATTATTTTAAATGTTTTATGAAGATTCAAAAGCCTGCAGAAATGGTATATTGTGAATCTAGAATAAGGAAAATGATGTAAAATTGTTTTAAAGCAAGATAGTTCAATGAAATAGAATAAAAGAGAAAAATAAGAACTTCTTATATGATAAATGAGTCATTTTAACTATTTGGAGAATAAAAAAGGCTAGATCCTTAACTTATACCACACAATAATATTAATTCTAGGTAGAGAATACATTAAGATGAGAAAAAAATGCCAGAAGAAAAGCTGCAAATATTCACATAATAATGAAAAAGTTTTGTGAAACTGTCATACAAAGCAGGCATCGAGATGGAGAAAATAGTAACTTGAGCACAAACTGCAAATTCTCCAGTTTGCAGTTACCTTGGAAAAACTGAAAACGAATGACAGAGAAGTTATATTTGCAAGAATTATAAATGCCAATCATTACTGTTCCTTCCATATAAGTTCCTCATAAAAATAATTAAGAAAATTATGAGCACTCAACAGAAAAAAAGTAAACACTCAATTCACTCAGACTAGAACATTGCCAATAAAAAAGAAAAAAGGTTCCACATTCTTTCCTCATAATAAAGTATATGAAAATTTACACATAAACAAAATGTTGCTTTATTAGACTGGTGATTGGGAAATATTAAAGAAACTAAATTTCTAGTGAGAGTAAGGTTGTTGGAAATGAGCTGCTTCACATGCAGCTGGTAGAAATCTAATGCAAATATTCTCACTGTTCTGTTTATGTAATAATCAGGACAGCCTAAACGTTCACTACATTAAGACCATGCATACGTCCCCAGACCTAGATCTTTCCCTAGGTCTGGTTTTATAAATGCTGGAGATAAACCCTGATTTATTGTACGATCATTTTGTGTGACTATATAATGACTACGATTCTAAGTTATCTTTGATCCACCTTAAGAAAAATGACAGTTCAATAACTTGCAAATAATCAACGCTAAGTTGCAGACTTATCTAAAAAACATGAAACCAAAATAGGGAAATTTTGTTACTACCAATTGCCATTAAATATATTGTAAAAGCACTGTTTTTATTCTCTAGGTGATTCTGGTATCATTAGAAGCATGCCAGAATAGACTAGTGAAAAGTAAAACATGATAATTTTTCTTTAATAAAACTTGGCAGAACTTGTTTAATAGAAAAGAAATCTAGATTACCATTATTTTTCTGAAGAGAAAACCAAGACAAAGAATGTTAAGCAACTTACCATAAGTGACAGATAAGAAGTGATAAAACTCAGATTTTACCACAGCGATGGTTACCAGATAATTTATTATCTTTATTTTACCAAAAAAAAAAAAAAAAAAGAAAGAAAAGTTTGGGTTTAGGAACATATTATTTAGAAACTAAATCAAAGGTGTAAGCCACAATAGGGAAATAATGTAAAACTGTTGAGTTTTAGAAAAATTTTTGGACCAGGGTCTCCAATGCCTTATTGCTTTCTTTGGTTTCTGCTTTCTCTGCATAATTTATTTAGCTATCCAGTGTATCTTAATAGATATATCTAAACAGATATGTACATGATTTACATGTAAATTTATTCTGTAAAGGGCTTCAAATATTTCACTTATCTATGACATGAAAAACAACTACTGAGAGTGCCTAAATCTATGCTTAGTGATTACGGCTACTCATTCTCTCTCTTTTTTTTTTTTCTTTTTAGAAGAATCAACCATTATTAGCCTTACTAATGGACTCGTGCTAATCCTGTTACTTTTGGTCAAAAGTACGAGATGGCAGGGAAGACTGGGTGGGGTTAGGTCATTTATACTTAGCTACTTCAAAAATCTGTAATGTAAGGAAGCTGTGCCTTCATTAATAGTTTCTATACTGTAGAATATGGTAAGAGGGGGATTGGTATTTCTTTGTTTGTTTGTTTTATTTTTGCAGTGCAAGGGTGCTTTGTGGACTACTCCAGCCCTTTTTAATTTTTATTTTGAGATAGGGTCTCCCTAATTGCCATCAACTAGAGATGCTCCTGTGTTAGCCTCCTGAGTGTCTGGGATTATAAGTGTGTGCTACCACCCCTGGCAGGAATTGGTTTTTAAATGAGGTTATTCAATGTGAGGTAATTCATAATAGGCATGCAGATACAATCAGGTTTCTGAACTTCAGAATTAAGGACCAGATGCTGAACTATACTGAAATCAACAATTCTACCATGTAAGCACTCTTGAAAGGCCGCTGGCCAAGCTCACTAGCCAACAACTCTGCCTTATATTGTATTTCCCTTTCAAGTTGCAATAAAGTCATGCCTCAATTTCAGATTTATTTAAGCAAGAGACATAAAACTTTAACTGGTCAAAAGAAATAAGTGAATTGTTTAAAAACGTACTTAAGAATAAGGCATTTCATTGTCACTCATCTTAATAGAATGCAGGGTTTTTTTTTTAATTTAAAAATTCATTTGAATTCTGGTTTTTTGTTTTGTTTCATTTTTGCCACTGGTACCTGTCTTCTTAAACATACCCACTGCATTAGTTCTTTGCAAATATTTTGTCTTTATATTTTCTAAATAGTGCATATAATACAGAGAAAAGACTACTGAATCTTGTGGAAATTTGGGTCTGAAATAGAATGATTAAGTGATCAAAGAAAAAAGAAGTAGTTTTATCAGAAATGATTGTCTTACACAGAATATTGTAGAAAACCTCCATTTAACTTGCCCAGATTTAACAGATTTGAAATTTGGACTAAATTATGGCACAAGCTTTGCATGAAGCCACATCTTTAGACACACTGACTATGCTCAGATTTATACCTAGGAAGAATGAGAGTAAAATCAATTCCAACAATAAATAATCATGCTAATGGTTCAGTGTATTTCCATTTACAAGTACTGTCCCAGAATCGTAGACCTGAAAGCAAATCTTTAGTACCAACCGTATGGTATTATATTGAGGCACTGGAACAAGTTCCATGAGACATATTCTGGCTCTTAGTAGAAAAAGGCATGTGTCTTTGGACAATGAACTTGGGCTTCCTTATCCCTGTGGTGTCATGCTGGAGACTAATGTCTGGCACATAATAGCCTGAATAGGTAGTAGTTATTGTGATTATTAACCTCTTACAGGGTCAGTCCATTTTACTTCATTCTGTCATTCATCTACTCAGCTATTCATTCATTTCTACTTCTGACATTGGGTAATGAACATTCCTAGCAACAAACAAAGAAAATGTGATTAATGTTCTTTTCCTACTATTGCTTAGTTCTTTGAAATAGTTCAGTGAATTTATCACCAGTGTTCCTCAGAAAAGTACACGCTGATATCCAGCACAAATTCTTTCATCTGGTTCCCAATTACTTTTGTGGTACACTATATCAGTATGATTGTCTAAGTTCTACTTTGATGGGGAAGGAGAGGGGGAGAAGCTGTTGTCTAGGCAGTTGGGTGGTCTGTGGGAGGAAGGTGGTGATAGTATCAGTCTGTCAGAAATAAAGACCTAAGATTCCAACACCTGTAGCTGCTTCTCCATTTTCATGTACAACAACAGCCTGATCTTCTGAGCTCTTATTTAATATATACAAATATATATATTATATAGTTATAATATTTTTACATCTTTATGAGGTACAAATGATAATGTGATACAGGTATATGATGTATAATGAGTACTCTTGTTCAAACAAGAGCAATGAACATCTTCATCTCATTAAATATTAATTATTTCTTTGTGTTGGAAACTTTCATATTCTTCTAGTTATTTTAAAGTATATCAAAAATTGTTGAAACCGATTGTTACCCTTCTTGGCTATAGAAAACCAGACATAACTCCTTCTCTTTGAGCTTTAGTGTCTCTTATCTTATGTTCATCTCTCCCTCCTTCCCACTCTCTACTGACCTCTATTCCACTCTATTCTTCTATGAGAGACATTTTAGTTTTTTCAAGTGGGTTAAACATGCAGTGTTTGTTTTTCTTTGTCTAGCTTATTTTATTTAACACAATGACCTCCAGTTCTATCCATGTTGCCATAAAGGACAGGATTCAGTCTTTCTATGACTGAATAACATTCCATTGCATTTATCTGCCACATATTTCTTTTTCATTAATCCATCGATAGATACCTTGATTGATTATGTATCTTGAGTATTGTAACTAGAGCTGCAATGAACATCAGAGTATAGGCATTTCTGATTTGTTAATGTAATTTTCTATGGTTATATACTTAGTATGGAGATTCTTATATTTTTATTTTCTGAATATGATATTTATCTTAATCACTTTTTACTCATATGCACTTATTTTGAGGATGCGAGTTGGAGCAAATTACTCATTCATTTATACTTGTCACATGGTCCTGACCTTTACCACCATCTAGAAATGGGTTTTAAACACAGGAAATTTAAATTAAATTTTTTAAAAATGGAATTGATATTTTAACAATTTATGATTAATGGAACACGCTATTTTTTTAGAGCAAAGTATGGCATAGGCATTTGAATTTTAAAAAGTACAGTACGTGTCTGGACACAGAGGCACGAGTTTGTTGAACCAAAATGCTTTATCATATAATAAATGTTACTTAAGGGTTACTAAATTTTTACCAATTAGTAAAAATTTATTTTTTTTTCAAAATATAATGCCAGATTCTTTATATAAACAAGCAAGTGTATTTGCTATTAAAGGACCCGAAAACACATCAAAATAGTATAAAGATTATGTTAAACTGAAAACATCCGAACAAATAGAAGCCACAGAAAGAAACCTTATCTCAATTTCCCCTTCCTGGCTTAACTAAAACCATCTAAGCTTAGAGCTTTCATAAATCCCCTACTGTGGAAGTTTCCTATTCAATGTAAGACTGGACTCTATCCCTGGATGTGAAAAATCAGCTGCTATAGATCATCCATTTGAGGAGTTCCTTCCCAAGAAGAAGGCTGCCAGTCAGCACTAGTATGAAAAATTGTGTACGTCAGCCCAGTAGCCCTTCCACGCTTTCCCCTTAAAGCCCTAACATGGACACCCCCCCTTTTGCTAAGTGGGTATACAAGCATTTGCACCTGGCTGTTTGGGAAGCCTCTCCTCATAGAGTACTGCATCTGTGTGAACTAAACTTTTATCCTGTATGACTGCTAATTTTTGTACCTTGACAGAGTCACCAGGTCAAACATTTTTCTGGATGTTTCTGTGGAGGTGTTTTGAGATGAACTTAACGTTTTAGTTAATTGACTGAGTAGAGCAGATTGCTCTCCATAATGTGAGTAGGCCTCTTCCAATCAGTTGGAGGCCTGAATGGAAAGAACTAATCCTCCCTGAAATAAAAGAATTTTTCTGCCTGGCTGCCTTTAAGCTGAAACAACAGTGTTTTCTGGCCTTCAGACTAGAGCTACACCATTAGCTCTCCTGGTTCTCAGGTCTGTCCTGGGTCTCCAGCTGGCCTATTGACAATCTTGAGACTTGTCAGTATTCATGATTATGTGAGCTAACTCCTTATAATAAGTCTCTTTACCCATAAAGATGCACACTGGTTCTCTGGAGAATCCTAATAGTTCCTGTTACTCTATCTATTGTCAATCAATATGTAGAGTCTGCCCACTCAGAAGTAAGTTAACAGGGAAAAGTTTTCCTTCTAAATGTTTTGAGAACAAGGAGAGTATGGTCAGGACTTCCTGCTTATTCTGGAGGCTGCAGCTGAGATCTAGGGACCTCTGAGCAAAGTGACAAAAGGTAAGCTTTCCCACAGGTCATACTCCTGGGTCTCTGCTCAGAATCTGGTGGAGCAAGGTAATAAGAATCTTTACTTGCCCTTTACAAAAGAAGAATTTCCAAAATTTAGACTTACAGATTTTTTTGTTTAGAGCAAGTTCTTTGAATATTATGACTGGTTTGATTAGTCCTTCAGAGGCTTCCCAGAGATAGCCATTGTATCCTTTTTTCTCCCTCTTGTGCTATTGTTTTGTCTTATGCTAAGTGTGCTTTGTTATAACAAATGAGAAACAAGGGTAAAACAGACAAACGTATTATATGTCTGTTGTTTGCACTGGCCTCACAGACAAATTACCTTAAGAAAAAAACGGACCTTTCCTATCTTGTAGCCCCAAAGCCTCTTTCTTGAGATGAAAACAAGGAACTGGTTTAATTATAGATTTCCTTTTATAATGTTGTCTTTATCCTCACCTCTTCACCCCACAATACTTCAATCTTTTCAGTGAAAAGATAAAGGACATTGGAGTCAGGAGGAAATCAAATCTATTAATTTGTGCAAGAAGTATGAGCCATGAACTCTTTCATAACCCATCACTACTCCATGGTCCTTGCCACCACCCTTACTTCAATCTAGCTGTCATTCCTCTTCAGTGATGGAGAGCCCATTCTATTACACATGATTGCCTTATGTCTATAGAAGTGGTCTCAAAGTTGGAGAACTATCCTCCTCTCAGATACTTCCTTAGACTTAATCCTCTTCTGTGATGGCCCTTGCAAATGAAATTTTTAGGGAAACACAATTTGCTAGCTGATTTTATGGGTCAACTTGATTGGGCCAAGAAACACCAAGATTGCTGCTAAAACATTATTTTTTAGTATGTCTGAATTGGTAGACTGAGAAAAGAAGATGATCTTTACTGATAGGAGTGAGCATCATCCAATTTGTTGAGAGTCTGAATAGAAAAAAAGTGTGAAAGAGTGAATTTGCTCTGTGTTTGAACTAGAACATTCATATTTCCTGCTCTCAGATACTGGAACTCTGGGTTCTCAGGCCTATGGACTTGAACTGGGACTGACACAACTGTTCCCCCTGCCACACACACACATTCACAGACCATTTGCAAACCTTTGGACTGGGATGGGGATTTGTATCATCTTCTCTCCTGGTTCTTGGCCCTTCAGCCAGACTGAATTACACTGCTATTTTCCTGGTTCTCCAGTTTGCAGATGGCAGTTCTTGATGTTTTCTGGCCTCCATAAACAGCCAATTGCTATAATAAACACCTCCCTCTCTTTCTCTTTTTCTGACACACACACACACACGTGCACATGCACACACTTATACAGACATGCACTGAGAACATATATATCAGCGATGAACCATATATGACAATAATATTCACATAGAATTATAATGCAGCTGAAAATTTCCTATTGTCTACTGACATTGCAGACATTATAACATCATAGAGCAGATATACCTGATGTATTACTTGTGTAAACAAATCTACTGCCTTTTAATTGTATAAAAGTATAGCACATAACAATTATGTACAATATAAAATATGTGTTAATGATAACAACTAGGTTACTGGCTTATGTATTGACTATTCTGAAATTTTTGTTATTATTTTAGAGTATATTTCCTCTATTTAAAGAAAATGGTTAACTGTAAAACATCCTCAGGCAGGTCCTTTAGGAGGTATTCTGGAAGTCATGCTATTACAAAAGCAATGCACTCCATGCATGTTATTGCCTCTGAAAACCTCCCAGTGGTACAAGAGGTAGAGGTAGAAAGCAGTAATAATGATTATCCTGACCCTGTGTAGGTACAGGCTAGTTTATGTCTTAAGTTTTTAAAAAATAGTATAAAAAACAGAAGAAAAAAAATCAAAAATTTAAAGCTTATTGAATAAGAATATGAAAAAAGAGTATTTTGTAAAGATGTACATTGTTTTAAGTGTCTCATTACAAAAATGTCAAAATTTGTAAGTTAAAAAAAAGTAAAAATATTTTGATAAACTAAGCTTAATTTAGTATTGAAGAAAAATTTAAATACATTTAGTGTAGCCTCAGTGTACATGGTTTATAATGTCTATAGTAATATAGTTTGGATGTGAAGTGTCCCTCAAAAGTTCATGTGTGAAACAAATTCAAGGTTTAGAGGAGAAACGATTGGGTTAGGAGAGTCTTGATCTAATCAGTGGTTGATCCCATCATGGGATTAACTGAGTGTTAACTGAAGGCGGGTAGGGTATAGCTGGAGAAGGTAGGTCATTGGAGGCATGCCTTTGGGGTATGTATTTTGCATCTGGTAAGGGGAGTCTCTCTGCTTATTGATCATCATGTGAGCTGCTTCCTTCCACCATTCTCTTCTACCATGATGTTCTGCCTTACCTGGAGCTCTGAGGAATGGAGCCAGCTATCTATGGACTTCTGATTGTGAGCCCCTAAATAAACTTTTCCTCCTCTAAAATTGTTCTTGTCAGGCCTTTTAGTCACAGCAGCTAAAAAGCTACCTAAAGTAAGTAGTCTATGCTAATGGCCTAGGCTTTTATGTTCATTCATGAACATAGTACTCATTGAGTCACCCAGAGCAACTTCTAATCCTATAAGCTATATTCATGGTGTCTTATACATGTAGCCATTTTTATTATTTGTACCCTATTTTTACTGTATCTTCTCTGTTTAGACACATGTTACAATTGCCTATAGCATTCAGTATTCAGCCTAGCATGCTGTACAGGTGTGTAGCCTAGGAGCAATAGTCTATACCATATAGCCTAGGAATGTAACAATTTATTCCATGCATTTATTTGTACATACACTCTGATGTTTGCACAATAATAAAAATGCCTAGTTACATATTTATCAGAATGTATCTCCATCATTAAATGACACATGACTTTATATCTATAGACAACATATATTCACACATTAAGGCACACATTTATTCTATTTGGTTCTGTTTCTTCACTTAACCCTAATATGCATAATCACTGGTTACACCATAGTTTTTCCACATGAAACACTCGAGGCACACTGTTTGCCTTCTCTAAAATCAGCTCATTGTCAAATTCATAGGTTTACTAGCTCTTATACTTTGCCAAAGGATAAAATTACCACATTGACCGACTACAGACATGATTTTGAAATCTCGCATGCTATTGGAACAATTAGCCGTCTTAGATTCTTGGTCTGTGCCAGCACTCTTATTGTCAATGGACACAAATATGCTGACCTATAATAGGCTGTTCATCTTCCTACTGAACTTGCTATTGTTTGCTGTTCAGCACTTACCAATGAAATTAATAATCTCTGGGAAACAATAGGGCTTATAAAGCTGCTGAAAGTAATCCTGCATTTGTCCTTGATATTACTATCAGGTAAGTGCTGAATAACCTGAAAAAGACAAATGGCTACAAAAGGGTGCCAAACAATGATTAGATGTATTGTACATTGGAACAAATGCACATGCTGGAGCCCCCTATCCTTTGACCTTTTTTCTCCCATCTAATAGGACATATGTTAAAAAGAGAGTTCAGATAATTGCTTCTGTCCTGAAATCCAAAACATTCTGACCAAGTTATTTCCCAGTACATTATTTGTTAATCTCAACAAGTTTCTGGAAGTAATAATCATATCTCTTGGAATTATCTAAGATCCACTCAGCTCTTTGCAGTAGTCCAAGTAGACTTTATAAATTTATCTCCAGCCTTTGCATACTCTCACTCTGGTTATTGTCTGTCTGTTTGCTGGACTAACTGAAGCTTTCAAACTAAAAATGCTGGTTCAAAAACAGTGGTGAAGAAAATAAGAACCGAGGTTTTCCCTTATTTTGGCATTCCTTTGTAGAGCAAACCAGATCAAGCCACTTTACTGTAGAAGTAAATTATGTGATGGAAAATACTAGGATAGTCATTAAAATTTGATATCTTCTATTATTCTTAAAACTCAGAAGCAGAGGAGTATAAAAATACAGACATAAAAAGAATTCTAAAAACAAAAGCTGTTAAGCTGGGTGTGGTGGCCTATCCCAGCAGCTCTGGAGGTGAGGCAGGAAGATCAAAAGTTCAAAGTCAGCCTCAGCAACTTGGCAAGGCTGAAACAACTTAGCAATATCCTGTCTCAAAATTTTTAAAAGAACTAGGAATGTGTCCCCCTCCCCCCAAATCCAGAATACCCCAAAGAGGAAAGATATGGATTTGCCCTTTTTGAATCAGTTTTTGGTTGCCCTATTGCCTGGCATCTGTAAGCCTCTTATTTTAGAATGAAGCAAGTATTACTGGATTTTCAATGAACAACTGTTATGATACCTTTCACTATACAGTATATACACTTGGAGTGTATCATCAACAGGTGTAAAAAGTGTGGCTTCTACCCATTGACAAACCCTGCCATCTCTTTCAATGAGGGGATAGAGTACATATCAAAGTTTCTATTTATTTATTTAATTTTAAATAAATGTTATAGTGTACTTTTAAGGTATACAAAAGAAGGCTATGGGACACACAGAAATGGTACAATAGTTACTATAGTGAAACAAATTAACATATTCATCATCTCACAGTTACCCATTTGTGTGTGTGTGTGTGTATGTGTGTTTATATGTGTGTATGAAGAACAACAAACTCTACTCATTTAGCAGAAATCCCTAATGCAATTCAATTTTCCCAACTATGGTTTCTCATGTTGTACATTATTCTCTAGACTCACTTATTCTAAATCTTTGTACTTTCTATACCTTGTCCTATATCCATTGTTCCATTTCTTCTGGTAACCATTCTTTACCTCTGTATGTTTGCCTTTTATTTCAGGTCCCACAATTAAAGAGATTATTAAATGTTTTTCTTTTTTTGTCTGGCTTGTTTCACTTAGCATATTTTCCAGGTCCATTCATGTTGTGGCAAATGACAGGGTTTCTTCTTTTTAAGGCTCAATAATATTCCATATAATAACACGCACACACCACAGTTTCTTTATGCTTTTGTACATTGATAGACACTTGGGTTGTGTTAATATCTTGGATATTGTGAATAATGCTGAAATGAACATGGGAGGGAAGATATCGCATCAAGATGTTGATTTCATTTCCTGTGGGTGTATGCCTAAAAGGAGAATTGCTGGTGCACATGGTAGTTCTATTTTTAATTTCTTTAGGAATCTCCCTACTGTTTGCCATAATGGCTGCGTTAATCTACATTGTAATCAACAGTGTGCAAATGTTCTTTTCTCCACACACCTAATATTTGTTTTTTCTGTTGTTTTGTTACTAACTATCCTACTGGGTGTGAGGTTGTATCTCACAGTAGTTTTGATTTGCATTTTCTCATGAAAAATGTTGATCACCTTTTCATGAACATCTGATTATGTTCGTGTCTTTTTAAATAAATAAAAATTCTTATTAAAATATTAAAATCCTTTCCCATAAATTGGGTTGTTTTTGTTACTGAGTTGTATGACTTCCTTCAAAAATTTGAATATTATCTCCTTGTTAGATATATGGTTGGTAAATAAATATTTTTCCAAATGGTAGATTACCATTTCATTTTATTGACCCTCTCTCTTTTTTTTTTTTTAAATATTTTTTTTTTTTTAGCTGTAGATGGACACAATGTCTTTATTTTATTGCTTTGTATGTGGTGCTGAGGATCGAACCCAGGGCCTCACGCATGCAAGGCAAGCGCTCTACCGCTGAGCTACAATCCCAGCCCTTGACCCTCTCTTTTGCTATGTGGGAGCATTTTAGCAGTACTGGGCATTGAATCCAGGGGTGCTCTACCACTGATCTGTATCTCCAGTACTTTTAATTTTTATTTATTTATTTTGGTAGTGGTGTTGAACCCTAGGGCACTTTACCTCAGTCCTTCATTTTTTTATTTTCAGGCATGATCTCACCAAGTTTCCTAGGCTGGCCTTGAACTTGTGATCCTGCTGCTTCGGCCTCCCAAGTCACTGAGATTATAGATGTGCTCCACCATGCCCAGCAAGGTCTACATTTTATTGAGGTAAAATTACTGGAAGGAAATTTCTTCCTTTGAATTGAAAATATAAATGGCACTGAACTCTTCCTAGGTAAGAAATACCAAGGAAATATGTAATCACCCTCTATAATTTGACTGCAAAGTAGATATCTTTCAGTTCTCTAATAATATTACAGGGAATGAGAATGACATTTAGATAGCCATTTGCTCAATCACAGGAAATTATTCCTGGGTTTAAGGCTGTACCAAGGGAACATGGAAAGGTACTGACCTATTCTTATCTTTCCTCGTGACCAGAACTATAGATGGGTAGATTTAAGATCCTGGAATATCCTGGTTAGGTAGTATTTCCTCTCTGGAGACTAAGCTGAAGGCGTCCTCTATCATTTATTTCTCAACTTGTTTTTGCTTTTGTAGCCTGATGGAGGCACAGGGAATATGAAAATGTAGAGGCCTACATAGCTGATAACAAAGGTCATTAGTCGCCAGACCCCAACCTCGTGGGTCAGTTTCTACCCTGACATTGTCCAGGTACAACCCTGATCTCTTTCTTTGTTGTGGCAATAAAGTATATAAAAGGTTATTCTCAAATGTTCAGGGCAACATAGACTCAGATACCTAGTGCCACTTTCTTCAAAAGCCCGCCTTAAATACCAAGCCTGGGGTCATCTGTACACAAAGCATCACAGAATAGATGTACTAGGTAAGTCATCCTAGAAAACCCACTTTTGAACTGAAGCATCAAGTTTTATTCAGTAATGCGGATAGTTTTTCCAAATTGAGGGACATCTGATTTAGAAAGAACAAGTCTAAGAATTTACAAGACAATGATCTAGGTATTTAATGTCACCATGTGGTCCTTGGAAGCACTACAGTCTGAAGCTTACAATTCAGCCTCTGTTGTACTCTGAAATCATCCCACCTCAGATACACTGACTACCCAACAAGGAGGAGGTTGTGAAGTCTTTGGTGAACACTTCTGATTGTAAGTCAGAAAGGACAAGTAGTGTCTAATTTACATCATTTCAAAGATGGAAACATTCTATATCACATTAATGAGACATAGCCATTTAATTACATTGACCTATTCCCAGAACAGGAAGACTGCTTCAATGGAGATGGGAAAATGTGTTTAGATTTGTTCCTTCTTGATTTTTTTCTAACCTATGTTCTTATTTTCCTTTTCAAATATCAAACAATATAAATATGAACTTGACTTTTCTTTCCATAGCAATCAGTCCAGCTCCCTGTGAAACTCCTTGCGAAGTTTCAAGTAGAGGAAATGAAGTGACCACCAACTCACCAGAATGGCATAATAATAACTTTAAATCGAAAACATCTGAACAAGCAGCAGTCATTGAAAGAAACCTTTCCAAGCGTATCTTCGTGGAGTTAACCTGAGGCTTCTGAATACACAGCTGCTCCAAATCTCCCTGTCTGAGGGAATTTCCTGTTGGAAAGAAGACTGACTCTTGGCACTTGCCATAAATCCTTCACTGGTGAGCTCCCAGCCAGGAGGGAGACTGCCAATCAGCCTCTGGGTGGAAAATTGCATAAGTATCCCAATGGAACCTGCCATACTTTCTTACTGAAGCCCCAAATTCCCTGTCTTTAGGTAAGTTTGTATATAAATTTTTACCTTGGCTGCCCTTAGAGCCACTTATTTTAGAGTGTTCTCACATGCTCATGAATTAAACTTTTCTGTTAATCAATTAATTTATAAGCCCCCACTACTCAGACATAAATTGTTAGTCTTTCTCCAAACACTAATCCAGATAGAATGATGTTATGTTCAAACATCTGTAAGTAGAAAAATAAATTATAGCTTCATAGTTTGAAAAAGTTTCACTAACTTTTTGTGTTTGTGATTTCAAAATGTAGCTTCTTTCAGGTCAGCACACTGTAAAATGAATCCCTTGAGAATCATGCCTACTGTCTGACAATAGGACTCAGGATAAATTTATTACCATCAGGTTGAAGGTTAAAGAATTAACCTCATTGGCACAGTTTAGAGCTATACAAGCAAAGGCATGGTTCGCTGATCTTCCATAATTCCCTCAGAAAAGCTTGCTGAGGCTGTGTGCTTGTGGGCTTGTGTACCATTGCTGCCTTTAAGACCTTGGACACATGAAATACTTGCTTTCTATGCTTGTTGCTGACATTAGGGAAGCCATTTATCCCATAGGACTCTGAGCTTGAATTTCACTGTGCTGGCTGTACAAAACTGTGCTCTTGATATTCCTCCAGAACAGGCTCCCACATAATTTCCCCCTTATTAATATCTTCATTCTTCTAGTTTCTCTGACCCAAAACCTTGGAATTATTGTTGACTCTATCCATTCTCTTTACCAATATCAGGATGCTTAGTGCCTTGACAGATCTACCTTGAAAATATAGCTGGAATATGGCTTATACATTTCCATCTCTGTCACTGCTTTGACTCTTTAAGGCTTTGACTCTTTTTCTTTTACTGCCTTGGGCCAAGCCCCTATATCCTTTACATGTGGGATGATAGACTGGTAGCTGGTCATTTACTTGTATACCCTGGCAACAAGGGCGTAGAAGGAAGGCTGAAAATGTGCCAACAGGTGAGTCAGTTTAGAAAACTGTTCAACTCCTCGGTCTCTTCCTTTACTCTGTATGCCCAGGTGATTCTCTCTCTTCTTCCCAGGATATGCATATGTTTAGAAGTGAACTCATGCATGTCTATTTTGTGTTTACCTCTATTATGGGACAGTATTATATTGAAATCCCTGTCACTCTGTCAGTCGATCACAGCTCCTTGAATTTTGAGATTATTCATTTTCAGTGCTGTATCCTCAGTATCAAAACAATGCTTAACATTAGTTCATTGTGATTTTGCTTAATGAATAATGATTTATTTCCAAGAACAAAGTACAGAGAGCCCAAACAAGGTCACAATGAAGAGTTAATAACTAATAATGCAGTAGTGGGAAGTTATCTAATTCTCAGTGTTTGACAAGCCTGCAATGTATCTCTCCTGATTGAACTTGGAAGTTAGAATAAGTCAAAACATTGTCAGACTGGAGTAAATGGCTGGAGTGAGGGTGGTTTTTTCAGGATCTTACACTTTTTTATTGTGGAAATACAAGCAAACATATTATTAGGGTGCAAATAATACGTGTGTTGCATTGATCAACACTATCCATTTAAACAATGTTTTATTAAGCTTCCTAAGAAAATTAAAGAAGTTGAAGCAATTAATACTATATCCAGATTCCTTACACTAAGTGTTATTATATAGGATTATTGGGCTCAACTCTTTCCAGAGGCTGGAACACAGACAGAATACTAGTTTGCATCCTTCTTTACTGATTCCAATTACAATGCAAGTATTTATGTGTGTTTCCTAATGCTTATATAATTTGTTGATGATATAAGAAGGTATTAGAAGGTCAAAAGGAAATAATATTAGGAACCAGATAATACATCACTTGTTTATCCTTGCAATGGTAGTTCTTGTGTGCATATGAGGTAAATTTTTGCAGGTTGGTCATGATTGATTAGGAATCATGAACCTTAGCCCTTAGTTGATGACATGATCCTGTAAAACTTACTCAGATCAGGCAGAATAGCTCATTACCAACCACCTCGGCATATCTCAGGACAAACTGAAGAGTCTCTGCTCACTGAACTTCCCTGGGTTGATGGATGGAAGCAAACATACTTTTTTTTTTTGGTACTGGGGATTGAACTCAGGGGCTCTCGACCACTGAGCCACATCCCCAGCCCTATTTTGTGTTTTATGTAGAGACAGGGTCTCACTGAGTTGCTTAGTGCCTCGCGATTGCTGAGGCTGGCTTTGAACTCGTGATTCTCCTGTCTCAGCCTCCCTGAGTGCTGGGATTACAGGCTTATGCCACTGCGCCCGGCTGTAAACATACTTTTTAAAAAAGGTTTTCTTTGGGCTTTCTGTAGTAAAGTATAATTTCTAGAGATATTTATATATTAGTGCTCATTTTTAACCAAAATCAACCCCAGGCTTTAATCAACTTTTCCTAATGGTGCCTATATTGGGAGACAGGCTCTAATTTCTCATATAAATACTTTTACTAGGATGGCTAGTAATAGAACAGCCTTTGGACACCAAAAAGGACCTGATTTCTGACCATAGACCAGAGCAGTTGCAATTAGTATGTCTTTATTCTTTGTGATGATATTCTGGAGTCAATAGTTCTCTTCTAGCCTTCCTTCCCAGGAATAAGGAAGATGGGGAAACCACAGTTAAATCTCCTTCAGGAGAACCATTTAAATCACATCTTCTTGAGTCTTCCACCATGAAATATGTTCAAGCCTTAAATAGTTAGATGGAAAGAACTGAAACCAGTGTCACTTCTGTCTTTTCAGTCTGTTCATATTCCCAATAAATGACCCTGTACCTGGCATCAAAAGTGCTTCATTTTGACTGAAAATGGATAGGGAATGAAATGGTTTCTTTGTGGGTCATTGAAACAAGGTCACTACTGTAATACTTTAAGTGACTAATAGTGAAACAGTGGCTAAAACTGGACAAAGAAGAAAATACGTGGGAAGGAAATTAAATTTAAGGTGAAAGTGTTGAATTTGCAGTGCTAATAAGACACTTCAGTGGGTATGTTTAGTAGGCAATGGAGAAAAATATCTTCTGATATAATGTTGTAAGTATTGGCAAGAGAGAAATCTCAATTTCTAATTAGCCAGCAGTTTACTAGTATTTAGCCATACAAGGAAGAGTTTGATTCTGTCAGTACACAACATTTTTGCACCTGAAGAGTGCCAAGGAAAGTGTAAAAATTCATAGCTTCTTTTCTTTCATTAAGCTTGAAGCATGGGACTGGAAAATAATTACATCAAAATTTGATAATATTATAACAAATTAGTTATTGCTTATAACAATTGAATTTAATGCTGATATTTCATAGATTATACCCCTGGCTAAATAGCTACATGTGAAACCATAGTTCAGTGGTTATTTCAGCAGATTTCAAAGGTGTGTTTGGGACTCTGATCTAGCATTAAATGTAGGTAATTTTTCTGATTTTGCCACTTCCTGATACATTACAGAGACTCATTTATAAAAATTAGAAAATAGGAGAATATGCAAAATGTCTAATTTTTGTTTTCATAGTTCAAAAGTCTTGCAGCAAAGTAGAATGTGTCCAAGCTAACTTAAAAGTGAACAGATTTTGAGAGTGAGCAATTAAAATTGGAAAATAAAAACCCCTGAAGTAAATAATTTTAATAATTCTTAACTCAAATATATAGCACTGGGGAAAACTGCTAACTCAAAACTTTATAGGATGGTGACAGATATTTGAAGGGATAATTTACATATATATTTTTAGAATGAAATACACCATGGTAAAGATGAATTTTCTAGTCTTCTATGTGTTTCAAATTGGCTGACAAGTTCAAGTTAATATTGAGGTACTGTATTAACTTTTCATTGCTGTGAAGATACCTGACATGAAAACTTAGAGGAAAGAATCGTTATGGCTTACAGTTTCAGAACTTTCAGTCTATGCTCAGCTGGATCCATTGTTCTGGGCCTGGGGTGAGGCAGAACATCATGGTGGAGGAAAGCTGCTCAGCTTATGGCAGCCAGTAAGGAGGGGAGCAAGAAAGAAAGAGGGAAGGAGAGGGAGGGAGGAAGGCGGAGAGAGGGGGAGAGAGGGGGAGGAAGAGGAAGGGAGGGAGTGGGGGGAGGGAGCGGGGGGGAGGGAGAGAGAGAAAGAGGGGGGGAGGGAGAGAGAGAGAGAGAGAGAGAGAGAGAGATAAAAGGAGATAGAAGATTCGAGTCAGAGACAAGATATAGTCCCCAAGAGTAAACCCCAAGGATGCACTCATTTTTACTAGGTCCTATTTCCTACACTGTCTACCAGCTCCCAATAGTCCATTCAAATTGTCAGTCTTTCACTTAACCCACTGATGATGTCAGAGCCCTCATGATATAGTCACTTCCCAAGAATTCCACTTTTGAACACTGCTGCATTTGGGACCATGTCTTTAAACACATGAGTCTTTGGAGGACTCATCATATCTAAATCATAACATGTACTTTCTTGTCTGTGATGGAAGAAGTTAACAAAGATTTTTTGCAGTTCTAACATTTTAATTAATGTAATAGTATTTCAAGATATTTTTCTTACACATATGCTATTCTGAATTGCTAAGAAATATTTTTATATATACGTCCAATAATACCAATCACAATAAAATAATTTAGGTTTAAGTAAATTATAGAATTAAAGACAAGACTGAGGTGAAGGTGAAGTTAATCTTTTAAAAGATATGCTATTTTCTAATTATATAGAAACCATTTTTCCCTTTGGTATGATTCTACATTGCAAAAACATGAATTTAAAAAAGGAAAGTATGAGTTTCAATATTTAAAAACAGGAAACAGTTAAAACTAAATAAAACACAATTTAGTTTTTCATATTAATCAGATGAAAGTAGACTAATGTGTATTCTAAATTCTACTACATTATATATTTATAACCCAGTTAAATTCAGTTACTCCTTTTGTTAAAACAGATTTTCATTCTTTTAAACAATAGTATCTGTAAAGTACTATGCAACATGCAAATGAAACATCCAAGCATGGCTCTTCCGACTGAATTTGGTGCTCTACTCACAAAAGAGTTATTTAATTCTTTCAATTAGCTTTAGTAAATATAATTCTTATCATTCTAATTTATTATGAGCTACAAAATTAACAAAAATGTTCAAATAATATATTTAATATGTAGTCAATTTATGTTCTAAAATAAATGAACCCCAAATAGAAAACTTTTTTGACAATTAAATATTATATATCAAATATTAATGAAATATCATTCTATTTACTTATTATCAATATTTAAATACATTAAATATGTCCTCTCAAACCTGGCTGGCAAGAGGTAGATAATATAATACATAGCCAACTTAATTTTCATCATAAAGAAGAAAGAAGTAAAGAGTTAGGCATCCCTATTCAACTCATATAACAAGGCAATGACCCAAAAGCTAGTCCCATGATAATTATCTTTCCTTTGGTATCATTGTCATATGTCCTCATTTTATAAAATAAACCTGAAGGATAGTAAGGCTCAGAAACCATCTATGTAAACATAAAAAATAAAATGTTATTAATAAAGGGAACAAAGCTTGTTTATAACATATTCACTAGGAACTCCATGCAACTCTTACTAAACATTTGCATTAGTTTCTTTCGGCATATCCAGTGTTCCACTTCTAACTGCAGCCTAATTGTACTTGAATATTATAGGTCACAATCTAGAGGAAGCACAGTGCCTTATCCATAAGTGTTCAGTAACTGACTTTTAGTTAATAATTTAATGAAATTGCATCATCAGTACTAAAATAAAAATGATACAAAGTATATTTCTTATTGGCGATGGGTCAAAAATATTATGACATATAAAAGTGGTACATTATATTATTTTTAAAAGTTTTTGTCATTCAAGGCAAAAATTGAATAGCAAATCAGATAAGTCACATTTTCATATGTTTCAAAAAAGATAAGACACTCAAGAAATTGGTCATTTTTCTTTAAACAGATTTAAGATCAATGTAGATATATATTATCTGAAGGTAATGTTAATATCTTTTCTTTTTCTTACATTTTCGGAACTTCTGGCTGAATTCATTTCCTCTATTGTTCTCCGTGCTACTATCACTGTCACTGGTTTGCTTTTGTCTCTTTCGTGTATTCATCTGATAAAGGTCAGAATCACTTGGTTGTTGGACAGTCCATTCATAGGAGCTGGGTCCAGCCTCTAGATCTGGAACATGACTCAGTGAGGAAGACCCAGATGCACTATTGGGAAGTGGGGCTGTCATCTCATAGTAAGGAAGCTGCAGCACTGGATTATGTGCATGCCACTGCTGTGGAGGAGAAAAAATAAAAAGACAAGTCATGTGCCAAAACAAATCCAAAAAGCTAAGTTAAATGCATATTTAAAAAGTTTAGTGCGTGTTAAAACTAACATGAATTACGCAAATAGTCATGAGGAAACCAAACTGTATTTTGGTATAAGAAAGGCAGTGACTTCATAGTAGGGGGTGGGAGCTTCCTTAAATCCTTAACATAAAGATTTAAAGGTTTGTTAGTTTACTACACAATATAGATTATCGAAGAAATATAATGCAAACCACATATATAATTTTAAATCTTCTAGAAGCCACAATACAAAAGTAAAATGAAACAGGTAAAAGTTTTTTTTTTTTTTTTTTTTTTTTTTGGTACTGGAGATTAAACTCAGGGGCCCTGGACCACTGAGCCACATCCCCAGCCCTATTTTGGGTTTTATGTAGACAGGGTCTCATTGAGTTGCTTAGCGCCTCACTGTTGCTGAGGCTGGCTTTGAACTCGCGAATCTCCTGTCTCAGCCTCCCAAAGTGCTGGGATTACAGGCGTGTGCCACCACACTGGCTCATTTTAAAGGTCTTTTAACTAAAGAAAACCAACCAACCAACCAACCAACCAACCAAAAAACCCTTTGACCTGCATGTACTGTAAACAAACAGGTTATCTTCTTTAGATCAAAAGTCAAAGGTTTACCCCTTCAACTTTTCTGTTTTGCTGAGGCTGGCTTTGAACTCGCGATTCTCCTATCTCAGCCTCCTAAGTGCTGGGATTACAGGCCTGCACCACCACGCTGCGCTAAAAGTTTTTACAAATGTAAAATATGATATCTCAATATATGATAGAGAGATGATAACTAAAATTTCTAAATACTCAAAGTAGATTAGAGAGTAACTATGATACCATGAACTTGTCCCTCAACTCACTCCCATCTCTACCAAAAAAAGAAAAAGAAAATAGAATATGTTGGGAAAAGGACTTTGATAGCTTCAGGTAATAAGTGGTTGTTGATTAATATCAATTATTTGACCACTAAATACTAAGAATAGTTTTCATGTTCTTCATAAATTGTCTTTATATATGCTGAACTAAATGTGTATCAAACTTACCATTTTCTGAAAGAAAAAATATTCTGGAGGTAAAGCAGTATTATTAATGGGAAAAAACTGCACGGGAAAGGAAGATCTGCCCAACATTTCTTCATTCCTTTGGAGAAATAAAAGAGGAAGCAAAAAAATCTCTTAAAATTCCTAGGTACAAATATTCTTTTCTCTTAAAAAAAAAATGAGTTGTCCATAATTAGAAAGAGAGACAGAGCTTCTCTGATAGCAGATAGAATTAAATACCTTAAACAAACACGTGCAAATAATCAGTTATTATATTGATAATGTAGTGTCAGAACAATACATTAATTATTTCATTACTAAATATTGAAATTTCCAATATTCAGAGCCACATTTGACTTTCTGATATGAAAATGTTAGACCATCTTATATTTATATAAAGACATGAAACATTCAAGTAGTAACAGAACAATAGCAAGTCATTAATCATCACTGGGGGCACACTTCAATCTCCTACAGATATAAAAACAAAGAGGGAGAAATTGTCATCACTTTATTTTTAAAGTATCTTTACCATGTAAATATAAAAACTGTACTTCTTCCTAAATGGATGACTAATGTTAACATGAACATGTTGTCTGGTATCTTCCATGCATTAAGATAATCAAAACATCCCTAATTTAAAAACTGTGGTGTCCCCTCTTTTCATTTATACATGTGATAGTTGCTCTCATGGAGATATTAAAAAACCTGGCTAGGTTCTGCAGCTACTTTTCAATAGTCTACTAGCTCTATAGTATACCCTAATTTTAATGCTAATACCACTAATCCTTAGGTTAAGAAGTGTACTCTGAGGGAGGCTGGAATTAGCACAGGCAGATGGGGAAAAAATGAGAGGATGCAGTCAAATGGATGGGGGAGATCCCATTTATAAATATTGAGAGTAGTATCACAGAAGTCAGCAGAAGTTATGAACTTCATTAAGTAAGAAATAAGAGAGCTGTCAAGTGTTCCAGTGGAGTAAACTGAATAAACATTGAGGCTGCCGAATGGCCGATAAGAAGGTTCTGATCACCTCAAAAGAGCACTCTCATATAACAGTGGGGTTAAGAAATAAATGGGAAGGATGTGAACAATGAAAATATTAGTGAGAGGAAGAAGAAAAATATGGAAGGCCAGTTAAGAAACAGGGTAAAAGGTGGAGGGAAATTACAGAATGAGGAAGACTGTAGCAGAGGTAAGATAAGCTTCAGTATGAAAACAGGGGTGTCAATTGTCTAAAACCAGTATCTTTCCCATTGGAATCTCAGGACGCACAAAGTTTGTCTGCATAGGGGAATCACATGTAAATTAAAAACTACTATGGATTGATACATTCTCTTCATATTCAGCTAATGAATCCCCCAGTACCTTATTTGAAAACAGGATCACTGTAGATGTCATTGGTTAAGACACGTTCATACTGGAGTAGGATGGGCCCATGACTCTTTAATACTGGTCTTCATATAAAAAAGGAGTATTTGGAGATGAACACAGAAGACCATCAGGTGAAAACAAAGGCAGAAATATGGGTAATGCTTTTTTCATTCAAGGAATACCAAGCAATTTATCAAACCAACAGAAGATAGGGAAGAGGCATGGAACAGACACCTCCTCACAGCTCTCAGAAGAAACCAATGCTTCTAATACCTTCATCCTGGAGGTCCAGCCTCCAAATTTGTGAGACAATACATTTCTGTTGTTTAAGCACTCTATATTACTTTGTTACAGTGACCCTAGCAAGCTAAAAATTAGTTTTTTAAAGAGGAAGGCATGAGAGGCAATACAAAGTACAAAAACCCACTTAAAAGAAAGACTAATGAAAGCCTAGGAGATTACATGGGCACCATTTTTCTTGGCACATCACATCCAGGATATAATAACTCATTCTCCTACCTCCTTTATGATATACCAAATACTATAATAAAGTACTATCCATGAAATGTAATGTCATGGAATATACACATACTTTGATATTATACTCTAGACTCTGTGATGATTTAGAAACTATATATCAAACATAAGTAGAGAATAAAACAGTTTTATGGCTATATTCTATTACCTATCTAGTCTTTTTAACTCTGAATCCTACAAATATCTTGTTCCTTCCCCAAACCTGATGAAAATGAACTATCTTTTCCCACTTAATAGTAAAGAAGTGAAGCTATTACATCACATATATGGCTCAAGCCATAAGTCTATAATGATTTCCCTACAATAGTAATAAATTCTCCTTTTGTTCTTTCTAACACTTGAATACTGAAAATTTGTTCAGTATTTTAAGTAACTTGTATTTATTATAAAATTTTATTCTCACAAAACCTTTTTCAGATATATTTTCATTTTAGAGATAGGATACAGAAAGGTAAAATAACCTATCCAGGGTCAAACCATTAATAAAGTGGAAGTGGCAGGATTCAAATCCAGCCAATCTGATTTCATTACCTACTTTCTTAAGTTCTCTTGTTTCACCAATATAGAAATTCTGGGGAGAATGAAAATATAGAGCACACTCACTTGGAGTTTAATACCTCTCCCAAAGATAATTCTGGGTATTTGCCAATTGCAAAAGTCAGTATCCTGTACCTTAGAGGGCTGATAAGGTTAACAGGGATAGGATGTTTGGCTGTTATTAGTTTACTTGAAAATATTCAGTTCTGACAAAGACAACAAGAAAACAAACAGAGTGTACAAAATTCATAAAAATGCTTAGTGTAGACTGTAAGTAAGCTAGCAGTTTATTAGATAGCAATGGAACTGTTAGGGATATAATAAACAAGAGACTGGTGAAGCTAAGATAGAATTCATAATATATATTAATGGATAGTGAATGAGTTAGATCTTATAAGACAAAAAAAGAGATAGATACCTACACCTGATCATGCCTAACAGTTGTATTTCTCTTCTTGCCTTCATTCTTTGTAAAGTAATCTGAGATAAAACCTACAGACATCAAGCCGATGAACGAGGAAGCTCCTTCTATGGCCAGATGTATTTTAGCCCACATCTTTTTGAGAAATCAAGTAAGTAATATTAATTCCAGGAACTTTCCATCTGAATGGACAGCCTTGCTCAAATGTCCATTCTCGTCCTCATCAACACACTATCAGTAGGGAAGGTTGACAGCAGAGAGAGAAACAGGAGTCTATGAATATTACTATAACCAGAACTCAGTTACTTGTTCCTTCTGCCCACTCACACTCTATCCTAAGTGTGCTAAACTATGCACTATCCTTGCTCTTGCTTTTCACTGTGTCTTTTACACTGATTTAATACTTAATCTTACTTGGGAAACTTAAATTGGTTTGGAAACCTTTTTGTACCATGACCTCTGTGATACAGTGCCAGACAGTGTACTGGAAGGTTACCACTGTATCAAGAAATCAGGCTATTAAAAAATTCTAAAACACAGAGAAGTTCTAAACAATAGTAAACTAAATTATTGAATGGCTTAACATCAGAAGGCTTAGTTTCAAGGCTAGCATTTTATCATCCTTGTGACCTTGAGAATTGGTTAACTTTTGTGTTTGCATTTACTAAAACATAAAATATAGATAAGAATATCTCTATGATTCATCACAGCAAGACTTAGTATGCTTTAATGATCTAACAGCTATGAAAAGCATACAGAAAACCATAAAGAATACTACAAATGTAAATCTATATCACTTCCTACTTTAAATATTAAAACTGAACTTTAAATAAAAATATTTTCTCTCACTTTGAATGGGTTCAGAAGAAATGAACTTCTTAAGTTGATCCTATGTATAAATAGTAAGGTTCTACAATAGTGCAGAATATGATAAAAATCTTCCTCTCACATATTTATTATTTTTCATTAAAATAGATTATAAGAACATATTTGCTTTACCTTTATTAAAATATATTTGAATTACCTGTACGTATGTGAATTTATCTTAACACAGCTCTCAAAACTTTGGTTAGCTGGTTCTGAAGAGCGAGAACTTCCTTTGAAAGAAATACAATGATTACTTCATAGTTCAACTACTTGGGGGTTTAATATTAAAACATAACAAACAAAATCTCTTAAGATGTAGTATTGACTAAAATTCCACTTATGTAAAAGATGTGCATATCTACCTCTCAAGTCATATTTAAAGATTGCATATATTACTGTAAATGAATGAAGTATAATAAAGATTTATCCAGAAGCAAGTCATAAATAAGAATACATTGATATGGAACTACATAAGATATATGATGCTTTATTCTACTTACCTATAAACTAGAATGACAAATATCAGTACTATTTGCCTCCAGCATAGGAGATATAAGTTCTCTAAACTGCTCAGACAAAAACCAAGTCAACCTTTTACAGGATGTGTCAGAATATAATAGGCTCTGGCCTATTCTACCAGCATGTGTGAGTTAACTGGGAAGAATCAAAAAGCATGATGCATCCATGCATTAAACCAAAAAAAGAAAACGTGAAATGCAAAGAGAAGAACTTTTCCTATGCAAGAAAAGATTGCTTTTTAAAATTATTATTTTTCATTTTTAGTAGATAAAGAGAAATAAAAACCAAAGGAGTGATACATCAATAAGCCTGAACAATTCATGGCAGTGATATATCAATAAGTCTGTACCATTTATACAATGCTTAAACACAACTATTATAAGAATCACTCAGATGGTCTCAATCAGTCCCTGGAAAGATGCAAGGACTAGTGTAACAGTATGACATTCTCTGGGCACCTAATCACAGATGGCTGGTTCCTGACATGAATTTAGGACAAGGATTTGGGGTCATTTGAGTCAGGAATCTTTCCTCCACCACTAGTAAAGATCATTCTGCTGGTACCTTTGTCCACTTTGATCTTATAGGGGCTTAAATTCAGCTCCTGGCAATAGGATGGGTTTTCCAGAAGGGCTAATTTATCCACTTGTCTTCCAAATAGTAGGTATTTGATACATTGGCAGTGACAAGAAGATTGGCAAACAGCCTTGCTATATAAAAGGCACTTATGTATCTCCAGTTCACGTGAATTTGATCAATTTTAGTCAGAAGCAACCATCATAGCTATTTGCTATTTTTAAAATAGAACATTTTAAATTTTACTAAAGAAGAGATGTTTTAAATTTGGTAATATAATTGGCAATACAAATTAATTATATAGTATTACAAATTAGATATATGTTTGAGAAAAATTAAGTGACCTACAGAGATACTTTTATTGTCTTATACTATATGGAAAACAAAATGCTTACAACTTCTGGGAATAGCAGCAACCACAAAACACACTTTGAAGATTCATCAATGAGAAAACCTACCAAATCGATATTGCACATTAATTGGTCTTCCATATAAACGAATTCCATTCAGCAAAGCTATTGCATAAGACACTGATTCTGGGTGCTTAAAGCAGACAAATCCAAAGGATTTCGGCTTTCCTTCTCTGTCTTTGCATATAGTCACTTTGGTTAGTGGCCCAGCCTACAAGAAACTTAAAAATTATTTTCTCATAAATCCAAAGATTTATTTTTACACTCAGTTAAATCAATTAAACTTTAGAAAAAGGTTAGTAATAGCTTTATGTAGCTCTGCTAATATTGCATCTTACAAAAATCAACTCATACTTCCTTTACATTTTCTTTAGCAAATTCTCCATAGGCAAACAGTAAAAAACATAAGCATATTTCCCTGATGTATTAAATGAGGTTTAAAAGGTGGAAAATGGAAATCATAAAAAATGAGAAGAAAATATTTATTGCCTTGTGGATCCACACAACTGACATGGATCCAGTCCTTATGGACTAGAAATCATATGTTTTTTATAAGGGAATTTCAACCCCACCTTCATTTTTCCCCACCCATTTTTTTGGAGGCTCAACATGAACAACTTTTGTAGAAGAAAATAACTTTACGTTTACATTCCTTCCTTTCTTTTGGTGGTAAGATTCAAATTATATTGGTTAAAAAAAAAGAAAAGGATTAGAGGTTTTATTTTAAAGGGCAGACTTAAAAAGGTAACAATTAAAAGGATAAACATAAAAGTCTTAAATTAAAAATATTTTTCAAATAATAAAAAAAGTTTTATGTTTAGGAGAACTGTGGTCCTGGACAGAATCTTCTCTACTAAACTGTATGTAACTATTATTAACAGAAAGACACTTCAGTTTAGAGATAAAGTGGGTCCTTCAAAACCAAATAAATTCTTTCATCTCTGGTACTAATACTTAATCCTAGATATTTAGCTCCGCTATTGTATCCCTTGGAAACTTCCCTTATTCTGATAGAAGGAAGTCACTTTTTATTTTTGTTAATGTTAGCAGTACTACTACTACTACTACTACTAATAGTAGCAGCAAACACCTAGTAAATGCCAGCTATAGCTTTGCTTTATTTAGGTTAGCTCATTTATTCATCACAATTGCATCATATTATTTTTCATAATCTCATCATATTGTAGATACTATTACTCCCATGTGACATTTGAGGAAACTGAGAGACTGATGTACTAGTCAAAATCACACTGTTGACCTCAGAGCCCACACTTTCAAGCACTTTTCCATATTATATATCCCTCTCTTTGGTAAGTTACTCTAAATAATGGTAATTGATTTTAATTTTCCCCTTTAACAAAGTGTAAAATTTGTATGTACAGCACCATACTTCGTGTTTGCTCTGTAATTCTGGATCATTAAATGGTTAGATGAGTGGCTGAATGAAGATGTATCTTTGGTGAGTGAGGAGTCCTGTGTACCATAGGTAAGTGTGTTTGTAGAACACAGGAGACTTAATCCCTGACTTAATCCAGCCCTCAAAAAGTTTCCTAAGGTCCTCTTGGAATGCTGAAAAGACCTTGACCAGGAAATCACTTGGTCACAGTCATGGCACACTGGTTATCCTATCATCTCACATCTCATTTATCAAGCTAGAATAAAAATACTCCCTGCATAAAAGGGCTTAGGGAGATGAGTAAGATATATGAAAACAGTTTAAAAGCTATACCTCTCACTTTGCCGGATGTAAGGCATAAGGGTGTTTACTGTATGAAGGAAGACAGTGACAGGGCTGTTTTCAGCTGGAGCACATCCAAGGCCCGGGCAGCCCTTAATGAGGGCTGAGAGTTAGGGAGGGCCCAGTCACTGCCCACCTACTGTCAGCACTCTGCAGTGGGGATGGAGCTAAGCCATATCTTTCACCAGCCACTCTGCTGGGGACAGGTGCATCCAGTCAAAAATAATTAAAAGCACTGCACAAGTGGGTGCGGGAAGGGTGCTGGGCCGCCGAAGGTCCAGGTGTGCCCCGCCCCTCCGCCGCCGTTTCCCCGAGGACGGTACCTGAAGGAATAGCTCGTAAAGAATCTCTTCCCGCACGCGGGCCTCTAAATTGCCCACAAACACGGTCCTGTCGGCCTCCTCCTGAGCTGGGAACATCCCTCCGGTATCGGCCCCAGGATGGAGGAAGCGCCAGACCCGCCCCCTTGCTTCGCTTTACTGCGCTGCTGAGGCGAGGGAGGAGGTGCGGGAGAGGGGAGCGCACGCGCCAGGGGCGGAGCTAGGCTGCGGGTCACGCCCACTGGAGCTCCGCGGGGACCGCCCACCGCGCTGCCGCCACGCCCAGAAACAGATCCTGGAAGAGTATTAAGTAAGGAAGATGATTGCTCAAGGGGCTTTGCCCTTTTGCTTGTGGGGAGTTCTATTTTCTCCTGCTTTTTATTTGAGTTTTGATTTACTCAACCGACATTTTAAATAAAGACTATAGATATGATTAAAGGTTTCCTAACTTCACTTCAGAAGCTGCTAGGCTAATGAGGGAAGAATAATTTGTCTCTAAAGAGTTAATGGATACATCATTAAGATTTTAAAATTAAATTGTTCAGAAAATAACTTTTGAAGGAATGAATGCATGTATGGATATTGATATAATAGAGTACTGAAATTAAAATTTTATTTACCCAGGAAGCGGTCCTAACAGAAGTCTTTGAAAATGACCATCCAAGGTTTAGGAGGGCATGAAAGAATGACTAAATGAATGTATAAATGGAAACTTGGAAATTTACTGTTAAAGAACTCTTGTTTTTAATTGACTTCATTTTATCTTCATTTTTAAAAATTTTAATTTTGTCTTTATTCTGATTTTCCTGCCCACATTTTCTCCCCAGTAAATTATAGCATTTTTTATATGTGGTTATTATAAAGAAATATTTTTGAATGTAAATAAATAAAATTTAAAAATTACCAGAAAATATACCACATAGAGATAATACTTTTGGAGGAAAACCTGGATTTTGAACAATATGTATATACATACAAAAAAAATTCAAAAATCCTAATATCTGTACCAGTTTTGAGCTTGTCCTTTTCTCTCTAAAACAGTAATGGAGGTTTTCTACTTCTATAAATACTGATCTATCTGCTTTATGAATTGTAATCTGCAGTATGGACATAGGCTAACCCTTTATTGTTACACATTTATATTTTTCCATTTTTTGGCTATTATACTAAAGCTATGATGAACATCCTTGACTCTGATACATTTGTGCACATGTGGATTATTACCACACATGAGGACCTTGGATTTCTGTAGAAAAGTACCTTGGTGTTTAATTGCTAAGGCAATGGGTAAGATCACTAAATGTTTTTGATACATCGCTAAGTTAATGAAAGGTTGTAGTAAAGCGCATTCTGATAAACAGTGATTTCGCCATCACCATCAATATTATTCAACTATTGTAATTATCTTAGAAGCAAGTTCAGTGGATAGAGCTCAGTTTTCTTTCTTTCACCATTATTACCTTAATCATTATCATCACCATTATTGTCAACGTCATCATTACCTTGGTGCTCTTGTCCACATTGTATACATGTCTGTCTCTTAAAATCATTTTTTTATATCCAAGGAGTACTAAATAAATACACAAGTAAATAAGGACCTATTAAATGATTGGAATTTTACATATTATTTTGTCATCTCTTTATAGTTTGCTATTTAATCTGATAGGCTTTAATAACCCCAACTTTCTCCTATTGACAGTAAGTGAATGATAATAAAGGCAATCTATAAATACTGACATATAATTGACAGTAAGTGTATGATAATACAGTAAGTGTTTGAAACTCTGCTCTGTATTGTATTATCTGAAATGCCAAGTTCATATGATCTCTTTAGAATGATAAAGATGAAAATAATATGCAAGGGTCATATTATAATATTACCTCAAAAGTACAAAGAAAAAGGAAATATTTATCTTTTAATTCAGCATACATTTGTTAAAAATGTTTTACATGAATAATGCATACATTATCTTTCTCCACTTGCTGAAATGATGCGGTTTATTTATGTCCCTGTTAGAGAAGTATAGTTATTATAGCTAAGTGCCATGGAAGGACCTACATTATTTGGTGGAAAAAAATTATAGTAATGGCAACCTTTAAAAATAAAGCCTCACATAAAACACTCAGAGATCAAACAGGTTAAATGATGAAGTTTCATCAGCAGTTAAATTTTCATGATTTAAAATGGATATCTCATTTTGTTTGTGGACTTCAGAAGTATGATTCCAGACTCAGATTAGTTTCTGCTGATCTCTGATGTATGTTAAACACTTCTGTTCTTACTGAATCTTTGGAATTTACAGAGACATGAATTTTCTAAAAATAAATTCAGTTTTTAAACTTGTAACCCATGCACTTAGAAAACTGTCAATTTTCTTTGCTAAAGTTCATAGCTGGGAGGAAAATAAGACTTAAGTAAACATGTAAAAAGAAAGCTTGTAATAATTTAACATTATCATAGTAAAAGCAAAAGTATTTTTTATTTTCAAATTTTAGCCTCAAGAGACAAGCTAGAATTTTAAATTTTAAAATAGCCTCTGTGTTTTGGATGCAAAATGATATAAACCTGAAAAGCCCATACTTTACACTTGACAACTTCATGGGTATGGATTTCATTATTGATTTTATGGTGTATAAAGACAACTTAGTTTGTAATCAAACTGAACATAAACCACAGCTTTTTCTGACTCTTTCCATTTCTGACATTTTCTAACAACACATTTTTTTTCTAGGCTTTCCACAGATTCTTTCAGACCACTTCTGAAATCCTGAGGCTAAAGGAATAAAGAAATATATAATTAGCCTTTTCATTCCCTTAAATTCAACTTGTGTAGCTGAAGCTTTGTGACTTATTACAGTCTTTGACTTGAAAATCCTTCTCACGACCTCAAGTCAAATGGGAGAAGAAAAACTACCTCACCTTTTCAACAAAGAGGGAGGAGCAAAAGTCAGTTTTACAGTAAAGCCTGCCAGCTTGTGACAAGCCTATCAAAGAGAAACCTTAATGAATTCCGGAATTTCTTTTTTAGTGAATCTGTGTGCTTCTTTTATTTTTTCAGATTCCAAATGAGAGTATACATTTTTCTGTGTTTGATGTGCTGGGTAAGATCTGGTAAGATACTTATTAATAATTTGTCTTTAAAAATTGCATAGAATACAGTTTGTATTCTAGAATAAAGAATGCTATGACATCATGAAAAAAATATGAAAAAATATGCATAAAAATATGCATTTTTTTTCATAAATACATCATTTATGAAAAAAATATGCTATGATAATAGGTATACCAAGCCAGATTACTGTGATGTTTTGTATGTATATGTATACATGTGTGTTTATGATTAGGAGATTGATGTTCTGTATTTTACTTTTCAGATAATTAGTAACTAGAAGATCTTTTAAAAGAAGATGTACAGAGGGAATAAATAAAAAAGAAAAAATAATTGAATAATAGAGAAATTAATTCAGTGTTTGAAGGTCATAATTTAATAAATGTCTTGTTTTAATTTCATTAATTCAAATACCCCTCCTTTTTTAGAAAACTTCTTAAACAAATGAATTATCAATTGCAAATTAAACTAATCGTAACATATGACTTTCTTCCTTATTTAGCACAATGAAAACCAAAACTGGTCTATGGTCATAAGGAAAAACTTTATTTAATCGTGGATTATTGGTTTATGTTAATAAACTTTACTAATTTTAGTCATTTAGTACTTTATTAGTTTTTATGGGGATAAAGTAGTTCTTAATAAAGTAGAACTTTTGTTCTACTTTATGATAATGAAAACAGCAAATTCAGAATTCAAAAATGAATAGTTTTCTGAGGAGTTTTGAGAAAGTAGATTATTTTCTTTATGTTTTAAATGTCTTCCTAAAATTTTCTTGAGTGTATACTAAAAACATACTTAAAATATCAAATAGAAATTAACATTATTTCTTATATTTCCAACCACATATTTGAGCTAATTATTACTTCTGGAAACATTGGAATTTTATATTCAAATACTGACTCTAAAGGATAGTAATGTGCAGTCTATCATATTTATTTTATCATTTGTATTTTGCTGCAAAAGTTGTTGAATAAGTGTTTTGTTTGTGTAGTGTATAATTTGTGCACTTTAATTTAAAGGTCAGAGAAATTTGAATTCTAGGCTCCTAACCTTACGTGTCATTTTAATGTCATAGTTTATAATCATTTTCATATTGTAATTTCACTATGAACTGTTGGGCAGACTTCCTGAGATTGTTTTGACTAAAGCTTTAGTCAGTTGCCTGAATTTTTAATTAGGAAAACTTGGACAATATTATCAAATATGTTTCTGTCTGTGTTGATAGTTGCATTCATGTATAATAATGATTAAAATATAATAGAACTTTTATACATTAACAGTAGCAAAAAGAAAATAAGGAAATCAAAGATTTTAGTGTATCTTTGAAATTACTTTTAACCCATGCAAACTCCTATGATTTCTCTTATTGTCCTCTAATCTATAATTGGTAAGGGAATTTTGTTGAATTTTCAGTAGCTTATTTCACATGATTGTTTTATTCAAGTTATACCTGCTCTTCCCTTCTGCCCTAGAGATTCTGCTATTTACCTATAGGATGGCATGACTTTCTCTTGTTAACATGAGAAACCTTTGATTACATCTGTCTTCTAAAAAGGAAAAGCATTCTGAAAAACTGAGACTAGTCAGGTATTTTAAAAATTTGAATATAATGAGCGTGGAGAGATAACTCTACCAACTATATATAGCCATTTATATCTCTCTACATATTCTAATTATATGCATATATATTTGTAGTGCAGTTGCTGACTCACACTACCTGCTAAAATGGCAGTTTTTGTTGCTATTATTCCTTCAGCAAAGGTTGGCAAATATTTCTGCAAAAGGCCAGGGAGTAAATATTTTAGTTTTTGTGGGTCATCTATTAAGCTCTGTCAAAATGGTATGAAAACAGCTGTTGGTGATATGTGAAAAAAGGAGCGTGGCTATGTTCTAACAAAACTTATTTATGGATGCTAAATTTTGTATTAGTTGTAATTTTCACCTGTCAAAGCATTATCATTTTGATTTTTTCAGTCATTTAAAAATATGAAAGCTATTCTTAGGTTTCTGACTGGATTTGTCTTTCAGGACATGGTTTTCCAAATCCTTAGTTCTAATATTCTGGCAAAGATGTTAAAGATAGATCAATTCAGCTTTCTCATTTTATAGATGAGGAAAGTGAAATACAGGAAATTGAAGTCATTTTTCTAAAATCATGAAACTTGCATTATATGGTAAAGTACACTTAGCAAACTTGGTGAAATGCAAATTATTATTCATAGGCTGGAGAGGAAGCCCAAGGTTCTGCATTGCTAATAAGCTCATAAGTGATACATGGGTACATGAACCACACTTCAAATAGTAAGGAATAGCAAGTCATACACCCTTAATAGCCGGTATGTAGGGCGGTGATCTTTCCAAGACCCATGGGATTCTGAGCCCATCGCCTCAAACAAAATTGTATTATTTGTCTAAATTGTGTCAATACTCTTCTGATGTGTCCAGTAGTTTATTTCTATTGAATTATGAAAATCATGGGCATACAAGTGAGTATAATTTATTGTACAAAAGTCTCTTTCATACAAGTATGATGTGAAAGAACATAAAATGTGTAATTTTAAATTCATGTACTGGTGGCTAGATAACAGGGCTAAGTGCCTTGGGCTCCATGAACTTCAGTTTGCTCACTTCTAAATGGGAAAAGAATAGTTAGAATACTACTTCATGACATTGTGAAACTCAAATGAAATAAGTAGAAGTGTGATCTGATAGATTATAGAGCAATAATCCACTGTTTTCCTTTCAAATGCATTTTCTCTTTAATTCTGTTAGATAATTTCCAAATATAGATCTTCTCTATGCATTTTCATGGACTACTTGAATCTCCTAGGTTATCCATTTAAAATGCAAATGTACCTACCAAATCAGAATGTCTAGAAATTGCCCCAGGAAATTAAATTCTGAACAAACTTGCCCAGTATTTCTTCATACCAATTTTTAAACCCACGCTTGGGAACTCCTGGTTTAAAGACTTGTTGGACACCTAGTTTGGTTTGCTTGTATAGTCAGTAACTTTATACATAGTTCTATAAATAAGTTGCTGATTGAATATCTTGATTTTGTGTGACACATTGAATCAATATTTATTTTCTGAATTTGCCTTGATTGCTTCAGAACTAGAGTATAAAATACATTTTTGTCTTTAGTTTTGCATTTGGCCACTATCCTTGAGTGATCTTAAAGTTCCACCTGTAGAGTTTTGTTTTAACTGGTGTTGTACCCACGTGAACACCCGTCTTGGTGTCATCAGTGGATTAATTTGTTTTGTGTTTGGGATTCTGCTGTCCCCAAAGGCTCTTTATTCTTGATACACACAAATACACAAATGAGCTAGTGATCTTCTGATGGGGTCTTATTTATGTTGCTCAAATGTGTACATAATAGCTTACACCATAAATATGTTGCTCATGCTTTTTTTTTTTTGTATTTCACCTGAAAATGTCCTATTGCTTATTATTGTATGACTTTAGGTCATTTAATCTGTTTAATCTTTACTTATATGTAGAATGGGTATGAAAAGATAGGAAATATAAGACAACACAGGACTTGGCATGGAATGAGTGCTAAATAATCATATACCATTATGATTATTGTTGATATGATTGTTGTTGATAGCAAATCCATTTTGTTTTCAGAAACAGGGAAAGAGAAGGAAGGAGATTTTCAGGTACACTTTTTGGGATGAGAGCAATGCTTTAAAGGGATTATCATAGGAAGATGGATTAAATTCAGGATTTGTGTGAGGATTTGTAACTTTCTCTGTTTTTGATTTGGTTAACACTGAAAGTCACAAGATAGAATCACTTGTCTCAGTAGTTTACCAACCATGAAAATGAGTTTGGAGTCAAATAATATTATAGTAGTAGAGGACATTTGTTTCAAAATCCATTTAAAGATGAGGATATCATTATGTAGGCACAGAAAGACAAATGTCAGATGGCATGATCTCATTCATATGTAGAATCTCAAAAAGTTGATCTTCTAGAAGTTGAGAGTACAATGTTGGTTACCAGAAAATTAGGAGGGGACATGAGAAAGGAAAAATGGGAAAGGTAGGTCAACAGGTCCAAATTTACAATTGGATAAGAAAAAGCACAGGTATTCGGTCACCTGTTAGGGTGACAATATCTAATAATATGTTGTACATTTTAAGATAGCTAGAAAGAGGATCGACTTATCCCCAGAAAGATGTGATAATGGTTGAAGTGATACATATGCCAATCTGATTTAATATTTTTTAAGGTTTAGGATTGAAACCAGGGGCACTCTACAACTGAGCTATTTCCATAGACTCTTTCATTTTTTCTTTTGAGATAGGGTCTCACTAAGTTGTCCAGACTGACCTTGAATTTGTTATCCTTCTGCCTCAGCCTCTTGAATAGCTGGGATTATAGGCGTGTTCCAGTTATTCAGTGTAAATATGTATTGAAACTTCGCACTGTACTCCATAAACATGTGTAATTATTATGTGGTCGATTATGTAAAGCAAGGCAATAAAACACTTCCAAATTGAGGAAGCCCAGGCTCAGAGTTGAGAGCTATAACGGAAATGTGAGAGGGACTGGAGGCTCTTGGGTTTCAGCTGTTCATGCCGAGGGCACTGTTCATTCTTTGGGACTGTTGTGGTCATTCTGTTCTCATTTTTACACCCATTGTAACTGTAATGGGAATATATTGTGAAGATATAGTTGGACAACTTAAAATGATTATTCCTAACATCCCCATGTGTCTGATATTTTTTTAACATTGTTTTGGCTACTATATTTAAAATTTGAAACCTAAAGTGATTTTCAGCATTCTTTTCTCAGTGTACCTCTTTTTTTTTTGGTACTGGAGATTGAACTCAGGGACACTCGACCATTGAACCACATCCCCAGCCCTATTTTGTGTTTTATGTAGAGACAGGGTCTCACTGAGTTGCTTAGAGCCTCTCCATTGCTGAGGCTGGCTTTGAACTCATAATTCTTCTGTCTCAGCCTCCCTAAGTGCTGGGATTACAGGCTTGTGCCACCGCACCCGGCTTCAGTGTACCTCTTTTGAGAGAATTGCCAGTCATTATCTTCCACCATAGCTGGCAATGAAATCCCATATTGTTTCCCAATACTCAATTTTTAATTACAATAAAGTTACATAATCTAGTCCTCAGAGCCTCAGTTTGTATTTTTTCAAGCAGGATTCAAACATTAATACTCTCTTTCTGCTCTGATATATTTGGCATTTTTTTTTCTGATAACATCGCTTTTTCTGTTTTCAATTTTAATTCAGTGGAGAGTATTTAAACCATTTTTTTCTCATTATAAAACTGAAAAGTGCATATTTTAGATACAGAAAACTAAGAAAACATAGAAATACAGAAAATAGAAAACACAGAAAGTACAAATAAAGAAAAAAATTGCTGTAATGTCAGCATCACCATAAACTACACTTTAAGTATGGATCTGTATCCTGGTTCTATTACAATAAATATGTATGGTTGTATATGTGCACATATGCATGTATATACTTGTAGTGTATATGCACATACATACCAAGTGTTACAGGTAAAATTAGACTATATATATATGGACTCTATATACAAATATATTTATGTGACTTATTTATATGTTTTTGTTATCTTGCTTTTTAGTATATTTTATTTTATATAAACAGTTTTGTAATGCTATTCCTAGATTTTATAAATGATTTTTAATTTAAAGTCTTCATCTTAAGGATCCACCATAATTTATTTTTCTAGTCTCTCATTGCTATAATTTAGTTGATTACTAAATACTGACCATTAAAAATATGGTACACCTTGATGTATTAATACCAATCAGGTTAATTAGTATGATAGTAAAAATAATATGATAATATTTTAGTTCATTTTTATTTATTTAATCATGTTTCAGTAGTTTTGTGAGTCCTTTACTTTGGATAATATCTGTTTTTCATTCGCTTACAAGCATCCTTTTCCCTTACTCATTCATAGTTCTGTGTATATATATGTATACATATATATGTATATGTATTCCTTTCTATCTTATATTGAAAATATTTTCCTAATTTATTTTTCATATTTTAGCTAGTTTATAGTTTCTAAATGAAGAAATTTAAAATTTATGGCCTGTGGAATTTGTTGTCTTTGTATTTACATTTCTACCTTTGTTTTTAAGCTTAAAGTCATTTCTTAGTCTGTAATTGCATTAACTGTATTCTTCTAGTTCAAACAACCTTGCTTTACATGGAATGTTTTAGTACAGCTAGACTCGAATAATCATCTTAGCATTGTTTATTTAAATATCCACTGTCTTTGACTGTTTTAATTGCCCTAGTTTTCATGGCTGATAAGATATACTTATGAATATCCTCATTCTGTTTCATCTATCAATTCTTGGTTCAATTTTATAGGCCTCTTTTTAATTTATTTATAATATTAAGATAATTTTAATCATGCCCCTTATTATTTTCAAAAGTTCATTTATTTTTAAATACACTTTCTCGTTCCTCTGACATCTCATTTAGATCTTAATTTAGAGTTGTATTGCACATGTAAGTTAATTTGAGTAAAAATGATTTAATATTAAATCTTCCATTCTGGATCATGTTATATCTTAGTGCTTATTTAAATCCATTATTTCCTATGTAAAGTTTGTTTGGCCTTGTAGATTTTGTTTGTTTGTTTGTTTTTAATGTCTACTGTATATATTTTCTTTTTATCCTCTAGTCTTTTTTTTCTTTCTTCCTCTTCTTCTTCCTCTAATTCTCTTTATAGTCCCCTTTCTCCCTACACTCTGCTTCCTGTTTCTTCTGTTTTAAAGAACGAGTTAACTTGTACATCATAGGACTTTGTTCAAACTAGCTTAAACAAAAACAGGAATTTATTATCTCCCATAACTTAACACTTTTGCATCAAATACCACTGAATCCATTTACTCAAAAAATAATAGCTTCAGGATGTGTTTCCTTCTAGTTTGAGCTCTCAAAAGAATAAAGACACTTTTTCAGTATCTATATCAACTCACTCAAAAGGATCCTAAATTGATCTGCTTATATTTCACATTCCTATGGATCCAATCCTGGGTTTAGGGTAGTTGAGTATCCAGAGTGCTCTGAGATGGAGAGAGAATACACCTTTTCAGTTAGCTTAAAAAATTATTTAGGATGGGGGAAGTTTCCATAATGAAAGGCAAGAGAGCTGAAAAACACATCAAATATACTTATAGCAATATTAATTAATATTTTTGTGGTTCTGAATATTTTTGAAGTTATATTTTATATTGACTACTGCTGCTATGAACCAAATTATTGATTTTTATATATTAACACTAAAATTTCCAAAATTATTTTTTCAGTTGTCATCTTTATATTTTTGGTAGAACATCATGTCATAGGCAATAAAAATAATTCTTACGATTACATCATTTTCTTTTTCTTATTGCTAACTTAAAATGTTAAAAAATGCATAATATGATAATAGATATTTTTATATTTATATTATTTTAATGGAAATATGCCACTACTATTTCCTTATTAGTATGGTAATGACTATTAGCATGAAATTGGAAGGATTTTCTCATTATAACAAATAATATTTCTTTTTAACTTATGTAAAATAATCTTAGTTAAAATGTTTTTTCTTGATTTTTTTCTTACGTATTTTTGTCAATACCAACATTTTCCCAAAGCATTGTATCATTTTGTTCTTTTTGTCCAGCAATGTAGAATGGTTTCAGCTTTTATTTTTTTGCCAGTTTTTTTTTTTCCTAATTTTAGCCATTCTAGTGGGTGTGTAGTGGTGTATTATTTTGGTTTTAATTTGCATTTTTTTGAATGACTAAGGATGTTGAGCATCATTTCTTGAGATCCTTGGCCATTATTACCATCTTCTGTGTGTCTTCAGTTCTTTTGCCAATTAAAAAATTGATTTGTCTTATTATATGCATATTCTAACACACACAAATAGTTTGAACACAAGTACTTTTCAGATATACACATTGCAGGTCTGCATATCTATATCCTCGACAATGCTATTTAAGGAACAAACCTATTTCATTATGAGGAAGTTCAATGTACCACTTGTTTCTTTTTTGTTTCATTCTTTCAGTGTCTTATTTGAGAAATCCCAGCACCACTCAAGATTGTTAATGTTTTCTCTTAATATTTCATATAAATGTCTTGCTTCCTGCCATTAAAGGAGACTGAATTAAAGCAAGTAGAGTTGAAAACATGAGAGGGAGAAAGGGTGGGTCTAAATTCTCTTTACTCTATATCAAGTTTAGCAGCATGACTAACCTTTTGGGGTCTCTAGAGAATGGACCTGCTGTTCATTAATGCCCCTCTACTCTGACTAGTTGAGACCTTAGTGTCTTCTATCCCTCCATGACCTCTGGAGTTATTCAGCTTGCAGCTCCATGTGTTTCACTGTATGCATGCGTAGGTTTGTATACAGCAACAGACACGAGGGAACTGCCCTGTAGATTTCAAAGCTTTTCCTCTATATGGCTCCTTCTTTAGCATTGTGCCATTTGAATTTCAATTGCCTCAGTCTCTTTAGACTCCAGCTTATGCTAGCAAAATCACCATGCTCTGACTGGATTCACCCTTCCTGCATTGTAGTCCAGAAAGGATTATTGGATTCAAATAATTTGTTTCTCTCTTTTCAGGGAATACACTTCTGTGGTGGTGGTTGTCCAATTTTAAACTTATTTGTACCCACTTGTTATCCAGTATTCTAGTTGTTTAGAGAAACAAGGCAAGCCTGCATTCAGATACTCATCATGACAGGAATTGTATTCCGTTAAGCATTCATTGATTCATTTACTTACTTATTTTTGTTTTTGATTGAGGTAAAACATAGAAATTTACATTTTAGCTCTTTCAAGTGTATAATTCTGTGGCATTAAGTATATAGATATTGTCATGTAACCATCATCACTATCTCCAGAATTTTTTCTCCTTCCCAAACTGAAACAATATTCCTTTTAAACATTAACTCCCCTTTACCTCTTTCTGCCCAGCCCCTGGAAATGACCATTATACTTTCTCTGAGAAATCAAGTACTCTGGTCATTGAATCTAGGTTTATCATGTAAGTGGAACCATAGAAAATTTGATATTTTTTGACTGGCTTATTTCCACTTATCATATCTAGTCAAAGTTTTCCCACATTGTGGTATGTGTAAAAATTTCCTTCCTTCTTAAGGTTGAATAACATTCCATTGTGTATTAGAGAATTTGCTTATCTATTCATTTATTGATAGATACATAGATTGCTTTCCACTTTTTTAAATTATGTAAATTAATTATGTACCATGAACATGGGTATTAAAGTCTATCTTCAAGCCTCAGCCTTCAAATATTTGAGTATACACCTATGAATTGAATTGCTGGATTATGTGGTAATTCTCTTTTAATTTTTTTGAGAAGACACCATGGTGTTTCCACAGCAGTGGCACCATTTTGATTCCCATCAGCAATGAATAAGAATTTCATTTTTCCATATCTTCATTAATAGTTGTATATCTTGATGTTTTAAAAAACATAGTAGCAATCCTAAAAAGTTGGAAATGATATCTCATTATGGTTTTAACTTAATTTTCTTAATTTTATTGATGTTTTCCTCAGTTTATTGACAATTTATATTTCCTGATTGATATGTCTATTCCAGTCCTCTGCCCGTTTTTTAAATTGGGTTGTTTGATTTTTAGTTGTTAAGCTATGACAGTTCTTTACATATTGTGGTCTTAATCAGAAAATCATCTGCTTTTCAGTTACGGATGATTTATGAATATATTTCCCCATTTTGTGGATTGTCTTTTCCCTATGTGGATTCTGTCCTTTAGCACACAAAAAGTTTTAATTTTGATGAAGCTAAATTTATCTATTTTTGCCTTTGGTGGGTGTGCTTTTAAAAAATATTTTTGGTAGTTTTTAAGAAATCAGGGCTGAATCCAATGTAATAAAGTTTTCTATTTCTGTTTTCTTTGGAGTTTTTATTGTTATAGCTCTATAATGTTTTCCTAGTCTTGTAACAAATATTAATTTAAAGTTACTTTGTCTGATATTAGTGTAGCATTTCTACTCTCTTTTGAATTGAATATCATTTTTCATCTTTTAACTTTTGTTAGATCTAAAATGAGTCTGTTATAGGTAGAATATACTTGGAGCCTACCCCTCCCATTCTGCCAATGTGTTTTTAGATTAGGGGTTTTAATTCATCTGCATTTAATCTGGCAGTGAAGCTCTTCTGCTCTTTTGTGATTAGTTCTCTACCTGACTTCGACCTTTTTTGTTCGTCATTTCCTACATTACTGCTTTTCTTTGTGTTTAGTTGACATGCTTTTAGTCTCTTCTCATTCCTTTCTTATATACCCTATAGATAGTTTCTATGTGGTTACCATGGAGACCACAAATAACATACTGAAATTATACCAATTAAACTTAAATTGAAACTAACCTAACTTCAATTGCATAGAAAAACTACCCGTCTAAAGTCCACTCTACCCTGCTTCATATTACTGATGAAAAAAATTTTGCCTTTCTACACTGTATACCCTTGGACATGCAGTTGCAGTTATTTCTATGCATTTTTCTTTTAAATTCTGACAAAAAAGTAAAGTAATAAACCAAAATTATGACAGTATTGTTTTCTGTATTTGTCATAGGTTTGTCTTCCCTGGAGAGCTTTATATTTTCATGACTTCAAGTTACAATCTAGTGGACTTTTATTTCAACTTGAAAGATGCATTAGCATTTCTTATAGGTCAAGTCTAGTAAGTAAAGGAGCTTCCAGCTTGTTTGGGAATATTTCAATTTCTCCCTAACTGTTAAGGATAATTTTGTGAGGATTCTGGCACATTATTGATGCCTAGAATTTTATTTTTCTTTCTACTCCAAAAATCTAGAATTAAATCAATTTAATGTTCTTTAAGAGTCTAATGATAACACTGTTAACACTTTTGTATTATTTGATTCTCCTGTTTTCATTCTCTTTACTTGATTTTACCAGTGAAATCAATTATGCAATATTACAGTTATGCAAAAATAAAGTCAAAACAAAATAAACACTTCCATCCTCAGTGGTACTTGATGTGGATTCATCATTATTCCTGTCTGTGGACTCAGTTGGTTAAGGAACAGTGGTTTTTGGTTGTGTTCACCAGCATGTCTGGCTCTTGAGTGACCATCAACTGGACTGACTAATGACTAGCACAGTTAAAGAAATAAGCTTTCCACACCTGTCTCATCTTCTAGCAGAACAGGTTGTTTTCATGTGATGCCAGAGGTGTGGGAGTGTAAGTCCCCTGGTACAAGTCCATTTCAAGCTCTGCTTGCTTCAAGTCTCCCAAAGTCTTATTTGTCAAAGCAGTCCTATTTTTGTTTGTTTATTGTGGATGGGGGCAAGTCACCCCACTTAGATGAGAGAATACCTCAAAGTTACACAGTAAATGACCTGGACTCGTCATTGTGTAATGAATTGAAGTCATCATTGCACTGTAACAAGCAGCCTATGTCCCTAAATATCTTATCTGTCCATGTGGGTTCTTATTTTAAATGTTATTCTTTTATTTTGTTTCACAAAAGTTGAAATTTATTGCTTTTTAATAGGCCAGCTTTACACAGTTATGTATCTATTTACATATCATGTATTTCTCTCTACTGTAACTTTATCATTGTTTTATGCTTTCTGGTTTCATTACTTCAATATTCAATTTTTCCTTCCTTTTATATGCATACGCTGACATACATTTAAATATTTTATTTGTATTCTAAATATTTTTATATTTAGAATATTATAAATTTATGTGTTATGTTTTACATAGTACAGCAGTTGACATTTTGGGTTTTCAGTAGTTTTTCAAAATCCTACTTGTCTATTGCTACAGTTAAAAATTTTTAAATCTTGCAAGTTCCTCTATTAAGGACTTCTTGCACTTTCTCTATACTCCTTTTAATTTCTGCTTCTGTCTTACTAGTTTAATTTGGACAAACAAAAATGACTTCTGTTATTGCTTTTCTGTTTTATCCAATTTTGTAACATTCAACCTTAAATCAGTGGTTAACTTATTCACACATTCACTTTCAGTCTTTTTATACTGTGAGATTCTGTGGATCTTACCTCCCATGAATCTACCATTTTTATGTAGCAATGGTGATTCAGAAGTGTGTCATATCATTCTTGGTAGAGTCTTTTAGGAAAGGCATAGACTTCTTAGACCCCAGACTTTCCACTTGTGACTTTTGTCTGTCTGATGTATTCATTTAAAGGAAAACGTGAAGTCATCATTACTTCATTCCTCTGTTTGTAACCTGTATTTTCTGCCTTACTATTTTTAGGATATTTTTCTCTTTCATCGAACTCCAAACGAGTTTCTTGGAAACCTCTTGGTGAGTCTGATTAACTGACTTTCTCTATCTACATTGTAGTGAACCTTTTCAGTTTGCAACCCCTGGAATGCAATTTCCTTAATTTTGGTAATTGCAACCCATCCCCCACCCCAGTCCCCCCACCCATGGAGCAACAACATTTTAAACTTTGCATCATCATTCTCCCTCCTGTATATATGTTTCTCTTCATAATTTTAATTTTTATTCCTTCATTTCTCTCTATAAAAGAGTCCCATGTTTGTTATAACATTAATTCTGCAATTGCTTTTTTACTTTCATAAATTAGAGTATTTCATTATTCTGTTTCCATCTGATGCTCTGTTTTTTTTTGTTTTTACCTCAGTAAATTTTCTCTTAATGGCTTCCTGCTCATGTTTCTGAAATGAGATTTTTCTTTGCATTCCAATGGGATGCTATAGATTTTCTGCAATTATTTGTACATCTAGTAATAGATAATAAATTTCTCCGCTGATGTTTTTGAGTGATGATTTCTTCCCTTTATTTTTTTTTTTTTACTGTAATCCTACTGATTAATTCCCCATTACTCATTCTAGGGCCATGCACAAGCTACCTGGAGTTGGAGTGGGTCAGGAGTTTTGATTTATTGATTGCATTTGGCCCTTGTCCAAGTTCTGCTGATAAGATAAGGTAGAGGTACAGGATTCCTCACACAAGTTGCACAGCGTAGCAAGCAATCATAGACACTGTGATTTGATCTATTCCTTCTCTTACTTCCTCACTCTCTAGTACTTGAAACACATGAAGAATCAAGGTTTTAACTGTTTCAAGGATATCTTAGTTTTTTGCCTAGGAATTGAATGTGTATCTTGCATCTCCTTCCTTGCTTTCATTTTTCTTTTTCTCAGTCATTATGACAATATTGCAAATATACATTCACAATTAGGATTATTGTAAGTTATTTATATTAAGTCGAGTATTAAAATAATATTTGGTAGTTAATTTCTTTTTGTTTTTCTCCTGATAGTTTCTTGGAAGTGGATTAACTGAGATATATACTAACATATTTGTGAATATTTGATATGTATTGACAAATTCTCTTCCAAATATTCTTACAAAATTAATGTCCTAGAAGCAGTATAAGCACACATTCTCATTAAAAATTCATTTGGAAAAAATCTTTTGGGATTATGTTGTTATTATGAAAAGAGTTCCAATTCTGAAAATGTATGAAAGAGAAAATAAAAAGCAGCTGTTGTTTCACTATGTGGCAATGAGCATTGTGAATCTTTCTTAGTTTATTTCTCCTTGGTTTCTACTGAGATGGATAAAGGGAGGAGGGGGGGCAAGAAAGAGGGGGAAAGAGAACACATACAGTTTCATCATGACATTTTAAAGTGATGTATAAGTTTGTGCTTAGAATATGTGTGTGGTTCACATTATATGGAGACACATATACATATAAATTTTTCAAAGAATGTATCATTTTATATGATCTCACCATTCATGTTTATGAATCTTTTGTTATATACCCTTATCAATGGTATTGGGGGGATTTTTCTATTTTTATTTGACAGGAAAATGGTATCTTGTTTTGATCTGTGTTCATTAAAGAACTGGTCAGGGAAAATATCTTTTTTTCTAATGCTTATTATCCATATATAAGTACTCTTCTGTAAAGTTATTGTTAAAGTTCATAGTTCATATCCATTTATCTATCTTGTTGGTATGCTCATAACTTTATTAATAATAGTAATGACTTCAGTCACAAACATTGCTATTATTTTCTATTTTATACAGATAAACAATTGTTGATTTTTTAACCACATTTATTTATATTTTCTATTAAAATTTTTTATTATTTCTAGTTCAGAAAATCTTTTTTGCCTAAGCAGTGCATTAGTTTGAAGTGTGTAGTTGGTCAGTAAATTATATTAGATTGCTAATAAAGTTAAATCCCCCAACCCTCATATTCAATTCTGTTCTTTATAACAGCATCAAGAATCCAATATCTAAGTTCTCAGCTTGACTAACTCTTTTTATTTTAATTTCAGAGAATAAAAGACCATGCATTGAATTCTCTCATCTAAGTGTAAAGGATTCCTTAAAAGATTTGTTTATTCCCAGATTAAAGATAGTTCTGATGATGTATACAAGAAACAACCTGAACTGTGCTGAGCCACTGTTAGGGCACAATAACTCACTCAATGTTAATTTCGACATACAAAAGAAAACAATCTGGCTTATTCATGGATACAGACCAATGGGCTCCACCCCATCATGGCTTCCAAACTTTGTAAGGATTTTATTGCATAAAGAAGATGTGAATGTAATTGTAGTAGACTGGAACCACGGTGCTACAACTTTTATTTACAACAGAGCAGTTAAAAACACCAGAAAAGTTGCTGAGACTTTGACTGAGTACATTCAAAATCTTTTGGTAAGTCTAGAAATTTTAGCATTATTCATGCCATACAATATATAGTGTTAGGTAATACCACTAGTGATAATAAAATTAATACTTTTTTCCCATAAGCCTTTAGAATTATAGCATTGAAATTCTAATTTATGCAGTCTTATTATTTTTATCTACTTCCAAACATAATTGTATACCTAGATTTATATTTTTTATTATTTTAAAATAATTGTATTAAATATTTATTATGTTTGATTTAAAAACATTATAAGACTTTGTGATTCTACCTAAACTAACTTAAGAATAAAGTAGTGATCCTATGTGGGCAGAGGGGATAAAAGTATATAATCTTTTCATTCTTTAGATATCTTCCCTAAAATATGTCTAAATATGTTTGCATTAGCCAAATATGAATTGGTAAAGAGAGGGGAAAATAGTCTGAAAAGTAGCTTACTTTAATCAATGTCAAAGGCAATTCCATTCAGTTTTGCTCAGAGTGGGGATGGCCCAAGTAAATTCAGACAGTTCTGGGTGATCTGTAGTTTGAACAATTTTTCTTTCCTATGCCAACTTTTATGGAGACTCATGTTTATCCTGAGAGGTGGTGGTGATGGATACTTGAGAGAAAGAACAGCAACATTTGGTCTGTGGTATATTCTTGGGCTTGAAATTGCACATGTTGTGGTGAACTTCCAAGCCTTTGCTGAAATTGAACAAGCATAGCAAATCCAAGAAGCACTACACAGAATGGCTAGAAGTCAGACTGGAGGGGTTCAAAACCCAAATCCTTCACTAATCATCTGTGTGACTTTGAGCAATTCTTTAACCTCTCTATGCTGCATTTCCTTATTTATGCGTTTGAGATAAAATTTTATGATAATGTTTATATGAATATTAGATGAATATACAGATATATAAAAATGTGAATATGTATGTATGTGTTTGGGTGTTTTACCAGTGAATAACATTTAGTAATCATTGAATAAAATCAACTTTAATTATTATTTTTACATTTCCTAATTTGGAGAAAACCATACAATCCCTGTAGAAAGGCAGAGGAGAAAATTGTTTTATTCATTACTATCAGTTGATTATAAAATTGCAAAATCAATTTTTTTGGTTATAGACTTTAAATAATAAAAATGAACCTCAAAGTATGGAAAGGGTGAGAATTAAGTACAGAAATTTAGGAAAATTTAAAGCATCAATTGCTAACAATGCCTTTGCTTGGAAATTTCTCTATTAAGGAGAAATGACAAAACCATCAGTAGCACTAAAGTTTGCAGAAATACTTCGTTCAAGTTTGGGGGCATTGCTTTGAAGTATTTGAAGAATCTTATTGCTATGTGCTGGGAAAGCCTGTTTAGTTTTCTATTAGTGGCATTTTACATCTTTCTATAAGCATTCAGCATATCACTGTGGACTAGACCATGATCTGCTCACAAGTCTTCTATTAGCCCTATGAATGTGGTAGAAAAAATACACTCTCATGTAAGCTCCTAACCTCTCCAGCCTCTGACCTCTATCCCCTGACTAACAGGCTTTCAAACCTTGGCCCTGGAAGATTAGATTCCATCACTATCCAGCTTGTGATAGGGGAAGTCACGGCAAATCCATAATCCTCATTTTATCATCTCTGAAGTAGAATGATTATTACACTTTTACCAAATTTTATAGGATTCTTGATACACTCTAACCAGAGAAAATAGACAGATTAGCATAAACTTTGAAGTCAAATTGATCTGGGCTATGTCTTAATTCCTTTGAGCTTATATCACAAAAATAGTAGAGATTGCTTTTATATACAACAGAAATTCTCCTAGTTCTGTAGGCTGAGAAGTTCAAAGGCAAGGCCCTGGCAGGTTTTGTGTTTGGCAGAGTCCCACTTCCTGGTTCATAGATGATGTCTTTTTACAGTGTGCCCCTGTGGTGGAAAAGTCAAATGAGTTCTCTCAGGCCTATTTACCTGGGCACAAATCCCATTCTCTAATCTCCAACCTCATGATACAATCTCCTTTCCTAATGCCCCATCTCTAAATACCATCGCATTGAGGGTTAGATTTCAACATATTAATTTGAGGTAGGAGGTACAAACATTCTGACAATGGAAACTTGAAATTATTCTTCTCTGGAATAAGTAGGAGTGGCTTTGGGCAAGTATTCAACTTGTGAGCCTGTTGCCCTGGTAAAATGGGAATTCACTGAATATTGTTTAATTAGTATTAAATAAGTGTCAGGCACAATTTTAGGCAATGGGATAAAAACAAATAATCACAGGGCAATTGGGAATATTAATCTTTAGACTTACATTGCACATTTTAAGGTACCTACCATAAAGTAAGCACCTAATAATGTCTATTATTATGAGAAAATGTTTTGATAATTAAATATTATTTTACAGATACTGTTTCACATAATAGGACACACATTTCTAAGAAAATTTTAAATAAAATTTTATTGCTATTATTAAATAGGAGTAGAGGAAAATAAGATATTTTATGCCTCAAGTTGAATAATCATATACTTATTTCAAAAATTACAAAAGTTCCCTTCCCTATCTTCCAGAAATGAATTAAGGCAAGGCATGAAAAAAAAGAATGAGTTTTAGAATATGGATATGTGAGGCAAGATTTGTGAATACTCAAAAAGTGTGACATTCTTATTTTCAATTATAGACACATGGAGCGTCTCTTGACAATTTTCATTTCATAGGCATGAGCTTGGGGGCTCATATTAGTGGTTTTGTTGGAAAGATATTTAATGGTGGACTTGGAAGAATAACAGGTAAAATTATTTTTTTATAAAATTATTGTTTTAGCACACTTTTAAGTTCAGAAGTTATTTAAAATTTACCAGGTACAAAAATAAAGCAATAGTAATTATGTATGAACATTTGTTTTTTTGTACTTATATTCAAATATTAGACTTAAGAGCCTAAAATTTTCTTTAGTTCTTAATACAGCTTCTATGACTGAGATAGAAATGAGAGGAAAAGATCTATATCTGTATTTCTACCTAAAATTATTATATTGTTATAAGAATACACAGGAAAATTTGGTCCATTCAACTTTATTATACTTCATGTACATCTGAGCTAAGATATAGCTATGTACCTAATTTTCACAAGCCTTAATGTGTTTCAGTTTTTAAAAATATTTTAGTTGAGTGCTAGAAGAATCAGGAGTTAATATCTAAGTTTGAGGAGGTTGCTTCCCAATTTCCCACATATCCCCATGACAGAATTACTGTAACCAGAAAACCCAGTAACCAAATAATACTGACATAGATTTTCTTCTTTCCTCTAGAAGTGGTGGTGATTTTAGAAGTATGATATCCTACCATAAATAATTTATGTTACTTTTTTTGTTTAATGATCATTGATATGTATGCCCATAGAATACTTATAACAATTTCAAGAATCAATAAAAGACAATAGACTTTTTAGTTAAATTTCAGAAAAGAGGAAGAGGTGAAAATAATTTGTATGGACAGGTATATTTTACTACCTATTAGTCAAATTTAATGGCTCCATATACCAGGCATCCATCAGGGCTTATAATGACAACATGTGGAAGTTCTCCATTACAATAATTTACAGGAAGAGAGAGTGGACTCTTCATTCAAATGGGCTAATTAAATGAAATAGGGGTAATAGAAGTGCCCAAGATGAGCAACATTATATTTTACTTTTCAAATAAATTTTTAAGATATTTTCTTTCACTGTGTATATGCTCTCAAGGAATTTAATTTTATCTCCCCCACTTTGATACTTTTCAGAAAGTCATGAGTCTAGAATTGTATTTAAAGTTTAAGATACTCCATAAATAATATTTATATTATATAGCATTTTTAAATATATTGTTCTTTTTTAAGAGAATGTGGACACACGCTATTCATAATCTTTACCCCTCCCCCCCGGAAAGTCATAGTTATTATTAAATACAAAACTACTAACTATTAATAAGTTTTACTTAAAGGAAGATGCTAGAAACATCTCAAAATATTGTCTTTAGGTAGCTCTACAGTGGTTTAGTTTGACTACCTTTGAATGTTGATATTAAGTACTCAAATAAATGAAGATACATAACATTTATCAAACTTAATTTAACTTTAAATATATTGTGGGGGCAGATTTCAACCTAAACCATTTAGTATGTTTTTAATGTAATAATAATGCAAGCAGATAATATAATGAACATCATAGTAAGACTTGGTTAGATTGATTATTCCTTTTTAAATTTCAGGTCTTGATCCTGCTGGGCCAAAATTTTCCGGAAAACCATCAAATAGCAGATTAGATTACACTGATGCAAAGTTTGTAGATGTCATCCATTCTGATGCCAAAGGTAGAGCAGGATTTATGACTTAATGATTTAAAAATGAAAATTGAATGTAGACCTTGGGGAAGAGGAGATGATAAGAGGAGGAAGGGATGTGGATAAGATGTTTGGCGTTAATGATTTCCTGCATTATCAAATGACACTGCTTGCCTTCAGTTTGCCTCCTTCGGGTTTCAAGAAGTATCACATCATCCTAAAAATTAAAATTCTGTGAAACATAGTTTGTTCTATTCAAGCCATTGTTAGTCATTGATTTGATCCTATTTCTGTTTTTTAAATTAGTATCCCATCTTTTAAAATATAACTTCATAAGTTGAATATTAAATTATTTTGGTATATAAAGGTCTGAGTATCGCTAAGGCAGTCTTGAAAAAAAAGTTCGTATTTTTTACAGATGTCAAATTGTATTATAAAATTCATAGACATGAAGACAGTGTGGCATTAGAATAAGGGCAGACAAAAATCCAATAAAACAAAAGAAATTTCTTGTGAAACTTCTGAGATTTATGGCAGGGGTGGCACAGCTGGACAGAATGAAATGAAAGTGGAATTTCAAGAAATCTTTCTGTTTCCACGAGTTAATTGCTGAAGTTGAAAAAAAAACTCTAACTCACATATTATAAAAATCTTGTCCATATTGTGCATACAAATGGAAAAGGAAAAGCAAATAGTTTATACAGTATCAATTTTAAAATATACACAATATTGGAGTAGAGAATAATATTCTTCCAAATCATACAAAACTCATAACCCAAGTGAAAAGAGTTAAATATTTGTTTACATTAAAATTGAGAACTTTTCAAAAAACAAAGTAAACAGCAAGCCAAAAATAAGTGAAAAAAGAGCTTTAAAATCACAATGCATTAATAATAAGGGCAAAAATAATCAAATTTAAAAAATCAAGGCTTGATTAGGCATTTCTCTAAAGGAAAAATTCCAAATAAACAATAACCATATGGAACAGTTTTTAAAGTTAGTAAAAAGAGAAATGCAAATTAAAACCCAAATGATATACCACATGCTTATAAAAATGCCTTAAATTCAAAACCTTGGCAAGATCATTTGTTAAAGAGGTTGTAGAACAACAGAAATACTCAAATGTTGTTGATAGAGGCTCAAATTTGTGCTGCCACTTTGGAAACTATTGTGTATTATTTATTAAAATTGAAGATATTCATAGTATATAAAACAGCAATTCCACTTCCCAGTGTACAGTCAGCAGATTTGCCTTCCTATATGTATGAATATATGTTCAAGAATATTCAGAGTATGAATGAATATTATCCTGAAAATAGAGACAACACAAATGTCTCCCAATTGGAGAGGACAAGTAAACTGTGGAATGCTCATACACTGAAGGGCTATGTAGCAGTAAATAACGTTGATACCTGATAATGTGGAGTAACATCACAGACTGATCATTGGAAAAAACCAGACACAAAAGCATATATACATATATGTACATATGTACATATACAGATATGTATATATGTTTTACGTATATATAGTGTCTTGTATGTATATATATTAAAAGAGCATATCAATCTATATAAAAATGATTTCATTAAAAGAAAGGATGTTAGTTATCTTTAGAGGACAGAGAAGAGCTTGTGACTGGATAAGGACCAATGGGGCTTCCAGGTGCTGTTTCTTGATATGAGTAGGTATGAGGCTATTTGCCTCATAATTGAATTTGTAGCCCTATATTTTATGTTCCTTTCTTACGTTGTTATAATTTATAATAAAAAGAAAATTAAAAGGCCATATTTGCTCTCCCCATCCTTTTTTTAAAATTTTTTTTTTAGTTGTAGATGAACACTATCTTTATTTATTTTTATGTGGTGCTGAAGATTGAACCCAGTGCCTCATGCATGCAAGGCAAGCACTGTCCCACTGAGCCACAATCCCAGCCCCTCCCCATCCTTTTTGAAATCAAGGGAATTAATGATCTAAGTTGACCAAGCTGCTCTGCCCCCTAAATTTAATAAGAGGGAAATGGCATGCCTGAATTAAGGGCTGTTTCTAAGTTTATAGTAAATATCCTTTGCTTCCCCTTGATTCTGGAGCTATCCTGTTTGGGTCAGCCCCAGTGGCAAATTGGAGATATTGCTGGTTCCAAACTTGGAATTCAATGTAGCGCTTAGATGTTAGGAAACTTCAGAGAACTCCTAATTGTTGGATTTTATCTTTGCTTAAATGCCATAAGTTGAGTGTATGAGAGAGATTGTCTCCTCTTACAGTCATATCACGCATAAGCTTTCCTGGAATCTAAGGACTTTAATAAAGTCATATAAGCTATCTTTTATATTTCCTTATATGCTAAAGGTCCTCACTCCCCTACCATTATGTATATCATCAGTGCTCTCATGTCCCTCTAATACCTTCCCTAGCTGTTACTGTGTTCTCTTATATACTAATTAAATTTGCTGCATCTTAATCTCTGGCATTTTTTTTTTTTTTGGTACCAGAGATTGAACCCAGGGGTGCTTAACCACTGAGCCATATTATCAGCCACCCCCTATATATAGAGATTACATAAATATATATATATAATACATATGAATATGTATAACTTATATATATTACATATATTTTATTTAGAGACAGGGTCTCACTAAGTTGCTTAGGACTTCGGGAAGTTGCTGAGGCTGAATTTTTGGCATCTTAATACTTAATGTCAGACCCAAATATTTTATTGTTATGCTAAACCTTTGGCTGATTTCTCTCAAGAGTTAACTGTGTTGATTTCTTGTGCCCAATCCAAAGCATTTCAATCTTACTTGGCAGCAGGATTTTATATCTAATTGTAATCTTGAATATTTTGAGCTTGCTACCCTTTTTCATTCTGGTGGCTCCCTGGGTATTAGACTGCATATTGATAATGAACTCAGAATTTGAACCTTCACTAGTGCCCCAAAGATCTATAGATCTATAGAATCCCGGGAATCATAGCTGTATGTTGCAAGCCACCCCGGCTCATATTGTACCAGCTAAGGCAGCATACTCTTTCGTTTTTACCAGTTAGCATCAGCTGCTCCCAGGCATGACCATCCCAAATGAGAGTAAATCATCACACTGACCAGAAAGGTCATATATGGCATGACTTCTTGTCTTCTGATGATCCTTCTTACATGTTATGCTCCAGCCACCTGACTTCCTTGAAGACCCCAAGTCTCCTTGCACACATGTCCCCATGGCTCAGTGCCACTAGAAAGTGTTTTCCACGACAAGGATTTTTGCTCTATTTTTAAAAACTTATGCACTAATAGCATAAAGAACTGTGACTGGCCCATAGTAAACTGATGACTGGTAAATAAATTAATAAAATATAATTTAACAAAGAATTAATTTGAAAAACTAACACCATAGAAGCTCATATCTGAAAAAATAGCTTTTATTTTATTTTCAATTCAAAAATTTAAAGAGTACTTTTCAATGGATTTTATAAGCAATTGTTTTAAGTAATTGTTGTCTACCTGATTATACACTTGGTGATTCTTGGGTACTTTTCTTCTTAGGTTTAGGTATCCAAGAGCCATTGGGACATGTAGATTTTTATCCAAATGGAGGAAAAAAACAACCTGGATGTCCTAAATCAATTTTTTCAGGTATATGAATAGTGTTTGTAAATGAACTACACATGGTTCAAAATGGTAAAAGAAAATAACTTACTTTTTTCCTTTTTTAATCTTTGGATAATAGTTTGGTTTAATCATCCTTGTCCTAAGATTCATGATTGTTGTTGATCATAAGTGGTTTAATTTGACCCTGCTTTATTCATAAAGATTGCCAGAAGTCATATCATTTGGTTATGAAGGAGACCTATTATGTAATGATTTCAATGACTTTAGTTCATCATTTTAAATGTTAGGAAAAATTTTAAGTTATTGAAGAAGCACCATGTAGCTAAAGTATCATGTAATGCACATTTGATCTCAAAATTTAACATTCACCCTCACTATTTTACTGTATAAACATACTTTTAAATTCTCCACTCTTAAATATCTTATACATAAAGACAGGTGAGCAGCTGCTACAGGTGTGTAATTTGGCTCATCTCAGAGCCATGGTGATAAATATTCTTAGGCCCACAGTAGTAATGGGTCAAGTAACACATGGCCAAAGGCTGCTGAAGCTAGACAAGTTTGGTCAAAGGGATGAGGATGCTAGAGTTTGGAAAAGAAAATGGAGATCATAAAGTTTCAAAATCACCTGCTTCCATAGTTATCTCTGACACTGGGTGGAAATTTTAGTGGGGGAGGATTAAAAAGGAGAGATTATATACTGGTTATTAAATATGATAGCTCTGTGCTTTTACAACTTGCTGCTATTAAAATTAAACATCTTTGCTGTGTTACTTATTACTTTATGGAAAATATTATTAATTTTCCTGCCAAAGACCTGTTAAATTTAAGTTTTGAAGGTACTAGTAGTTAAGGGGCTTGAGATATAACTACATTGTAGTCAACACTTTCATATGTATAAGTTGCACAGAATTTAGTAGAACTTAACCTTCAGTTTTTCTTTAATTTGTTTAATCTTGGTTTAATACATCTATAGCTCTTTTGTTTGTTTTTTTTCCTTAAAGGACTGGAATATATTAAATGTGACCACCAGCGAGCAATTCACTTGTTTATGGCAACTTTGCAAACAAACTGCAGTTTTGTTTCATTTCCTTGTCCTTCATACAGAGACTACAAGGCTAGCTTATGTGTGGACTGTGGCAGCTTTAAACAAAACTCATGTCCTAGACTAGGTAAGAGAGATTGTTACAGTTACTATGATTCCTTTTGAAAATAAATACCCTAATTATTAGTATTTTCTGCTGAATTTAAGTCTTAAAAACTATTATTTATATTTATGTGTTAATTGGTCAATATTTTATGGAAAATTCATCTGTAGAGATGTGGTATGGTCAGAATAAATATTTGACTTACTACTAAATTTTAAAAGATATTTAATGAGAGAAAAATAGATAAACTGCCTTCCTGTACTTAATATAGTGGGCAGATTCTAATTACCTCATTATGATGTATGTTCTTGATAGCCAAATGGATCTAACTATCTATCATCCAATTACATTTACATTGTGTTTGTTTTTTTTTTTTGGTACTGGGGATTGAACTCAGGGGCACTCGACCACTGAGCCACATCCCCAGCCCTATTTTGTGTTTTATGTAGAGACAGGGTCTCACTGAGTTGCTTGCTTAGCACCTCGCTGTTGCTGAGGCTGGCTTTGAACTTGCGATTCTCCTGTCTCAGCCTCCCTAAATGCTGGGATTACAGGGTTGAGCCACCACGCCCAGTTTATATTTACATTTAAAGAAAGAAACTTGCACATTCTTTGCATCCCTGAGAATTATTTTTAATGTAAAGTTTTAGGAGAAATGAAGAGGTGTGAACCACAGATAGATTTCCATTTGCTATTAGCAAGTAGTCATGAATCTTACATGGTTCACACCTTCTAAATCAATGAAGCTTGGTAAGAGCAGTTAAGCATTGAAGCTTCTGAAAATTAAAGCCTTCTAGTGGAAAATTATACAGCAAAAAGAATGCACATGAAAATAGAATGTTAGAATCTCAGGAACTGTTCAACGTCTTCCAAAGAAAATACTAGAACCTTGCATATAAACTTTTGGTCATTATCATGGAAAGATATTCCAGAAATGTTTCTAAAACCAAAGGAGCTCTAAGAGTAAGTAGTGGCTACAAAGACTGAATCCAACCATATGCTACCAGTTTTCTTTAGCAGAACTAAGGTACTTTGAGAATCTCTGGGCATGCATGCATTTTATGCAGGTTTTGCCAAATTTATATTATCCTAGGTCACTCTGCCCACATGATATCATGTAGGTTCATTTTCTTTAGAGCTCTTTTGGGATTGCTTTTTTGGTTTTATCGTTTTTTCCATATATGACTCAGATTGAATATATGAATTGCCTAAGAGCATAAGTGAGAACTAAAGTTAAACCTGTGAAATCCCCATTAAGCATTCTTTCTATTTCATTAAAATCTCTAATGTTGGAGGTAGGACTCAGGGAACAAAGAAGTATCTGAAATATGTATGTACATATATATTTAATAAATCTTTAACATTTATAAATATGTAAATATGTTCTATATAATACACATTCTATGTGTATATGTGTACATATTTTAAATATGTTATCCACTATGTGAGTATATATAGATGCCCTTTATGCTATTTACATATTTATATTGTATATAATATATAAACGTGCATACCATATCTGTAGGTATGTATGCACAGTTTTATAGGAAAACTGGGGGCTATACCCAAGGAGCTAAATTATATGTTCATTTATTATATTGTACTCTGCTGAACTTCCTAAAGAGTTACAAGTAAAATTTTGAATTCATAATTTAGTAGTAAAAACCTGTTATAAACATACTGTAGTCATGCAGCATATGTTAAGCTGTGATTAGACTTCTAGAGTGGATTTATTGATGAATCCTGAATTTTAGTTGTTATTGTAATTGAAGTAAGTAGAATACTGCATTATTTGAAAAATGCTTTTTAAGTTATAAAAATCCATGACTGTGATTATCATGATTATGATACTCATTAATCCTTTAGTTATACTTCACTGATTTGAAATAAGCATGTTATTTGATAGAATTCAATATCCAGTGTTCTGTTTCTTAAATATCAGGTTATGAAGCTGAGCTATGGAAAGTTGGCTTAAAAGAAAGAGTGGAAGGATGGCCTCTTAGGACAATTGTATTTTTGGACACTAGTGGCACAAATCCATTCTGTAGTAAGTTGATAATATTTTTAACAAATGAACAAAATATGATTTTTTTGTATTCATTTTTATTTTATTGAAAATGTTCTTTGCACTCTCTCAAATTTATCACTTTTAAAAACTTGTTAGAGACAGTTGGACAAATTTAACTAAGGACTTGATTTTTTTAGATAAATTGATCAGATGCTTATATATTTTCCAAATAAAACAATTGTGGCCTCCTTCAAATTAACACGACTTATTTTCCAGAAGTCATTTTAGCATATAACATGTTAGGAAGCCTAAGACCTCTGTATATACTATATATGCCAACTTATGAACTTAAACTATGTACATATGAAAATGGCAAATAAGTAATAATCTCCCTAATGCATTTAGAGTTAAATGACAGAAAATGTGTAGAACAGGAGAGAATCTAATATCAGTTGTATTAAATAATTAACTTAAAGAGGACCTATGAACGATGATGTCTGAGGAAAAAATACTTAAAATAGATTCATATGACAAAATATTTTAGGTGGGCTAGTTATTGTTAAGTTTTTGAAGTTGTAGTCACCATCAGTTTCAAGATATTATAATCCTTTAAACATTAATTGTATGTACTGTTATATTGAATTGAGTCTATCACTATTAAATTAAAAATTTTTCTAGATTTATTTTCGATTGGCACATAGATGAAATAATACAGAGATATACACTACGCACTTTTGTATCCAATTTCCCTCCATGGTAACATTTTACAATACTCTAGGTAATATAAGTTCTTTAGCAGTATATTGATATTGGTATAGTCTACCTACTTTATTCAGGTCTCCACACAAATTGTGTGTGTGGTGAGCTGTATACAGATTAGTCACATGTATATGGATATATCTCTACCACAACAGTGAAGATACTGAGCAGTTCATCACCACAAGGATCCCTTGTGTTGTGCTTTTATAACCATTTATGCTATCTCCCAGTTGTTTCTAACTTCTGACATCCATTAATATATTTCTAAAATTTTGTCATCTCAAAAATATAATATAAAAGGAATTATTTAGTATGTGGACTTTTTTATTGGCTCTTCTTTATGCAACATAATTCCCTGGAAGTTCATTCATGTAATATGTATCAATAATCCATTCCTTTTCATTTCTGAGTAGTATTCCAGAGTATGTATGCACTATAGTTTGACCATTGAGCTATTAAAGAAGAATAGAGGATGCATTTAGTTTTTGGCTATTACAAATAATACTTTTAAGAATTTTGTGTACAAAGTTTTGTGTGAACATGTTTTCATTTTTGTCATAAAGGCTCAGGACTGCAATTGTTGGGTCATAAACTAATTGCTCATTTAGCTTTATAAGAAACTGACAATTGTTTTTCAAAATGGCTGTATAATTTATTCCTCTGAGAAAACTATGAGTGATCCATTTTCTCTGATTCCCACTTGTCATTTGACATTGTCATTATTTTTGAAATCTTAATCATTCTTATGAGTATATACTAACATTTTTTTGGGCCTTAATTTGCATTGCCTGATAGTGATTATGTTGAATATGCCTTTTATAAGTCCTTTTTAGGTGAAATGTGTGTTCATGCCTTTTAATTTTCCAATTGATTTTTTTCTTTAACTGTTGAGTTTGAGAAATCTTTACATATTTTAGAAAGTAGTGCCTATTAGATATTTGGTCTACAAATATTTTCTCAGGTTCTGTAACGTCTTTTTTAAATTTTTTATTTATTTTTTGTTATATATAACACTAAAATCATTTCTACCTAATTAAAAAAGCATGGAATGTAATTTGCTCAAATTATGTCCTCAGTATTTCTCCTTCCTCTTCCTGTTTCCTTTCCTCTGCTCCACTGATCTTTCTGCTATTTATTTTTGTTATTTTTGTTTTATTTTGTTTTGTTCTTGTTGTTAGTATCTTGTGGGGATACATGATGATGAGATTCACTGTGGTATATTCATATATATGCATAGGAAATTTAGGTTAGATTAATTCCTTTGTTCTTCCTTTATCCTGCCCTTTCTTCCTCCCCCTCAGTCTCCTTTATCTAACCTACCCGTCCTTCTTTTAGATTGTTGGAATCTCTTCACCTTTTCCCTCCCTCTCTCTTTCTTTCTTTCTCTCTCTCTCTTTTTTCTTCATTATTTGGACCTTAGACTTTCTGAGTGTAGCTTATTTCTCTTAGCATGGTAGTCTCCAGCTCCACTAGCAAACACTATAATTTTATTCTTCTTTACGGCTGAGTAATACTCCATGATGTACATATACCACCTTTTCTTTATTCATTCAACTCTTGAAGCACACTGGGGTTTGTTCCATAGCTCAGCTATTGTGAATTGTGCTTCTGTAAATATTGATGTGGCTATGCCACTAGTATACTGATTTTAGTTTTTTTGGATATATACCGAGGAGTGGTATAACTGGATCATATGGTGGTTCCATTCCTAGTTTTTTGAGAAATCTCCATACTGATTTTCATAGTTTTTGCACTAGTTTGCAATCCCATCAACGATGTATGAGTGTACTCCCCCCCTCCACATCCTTGCCAATACTTATTATTATTTGTATTTTTGATATTGCCATTCTGACTGGAGTAAGATGAATCTCACTGTAGTTTTGATTTGCATTTCCTTGATTGCTAGCAATGTTGAACATATATATAAAAATATATTTGGTGGGCAATGGTTTCTCTTCTTTTGAGAAGTGTCTGTTCAATTTTTTTGCCCATTTATTAATTGGATTATTTGTTTTTGGTATCCAGTTTTTTGAATTCTTTATATATTCTGGATATTAATACCCTACCAGAGAAGTGGGTCACAAAGATCTTCTTCATTGTGTAGGCTCTCTTTTCACATTCTTAATTCTTTCCTTTGCTGTGAAGAAGCTTTTCAATTTGATGCAATCCCACTTTTTTTATTTCTTGCATTTTAATGGGCTTGCTAAGGAAATATGTTCCTGTACCAACATGTTACAGTGCTGGGCCTACATTTCTTCTAACAGTGCACAGTTTCAGATCTAATTCCTAGGTCTTTGATCCATTTTGAATTGACTTTTGTATAGGATGAGAGATAGAGGCTGTTTCATTCTTCTACATATAGATTTCTAGTTTTCTCAGCAACATTTGTTAAAAAGGCTATCTTTTCTCCAGTGTATGTTTTTAACAACTATGTTTAGTGTGAGATCGCTGTATTTATGTGGATTTGTCACTGTGTCTTCTATTTTGTTCCATTAGTCTTCATGTCTGTTTGGGTTCCAGTACCATGCTGGTTTGTTACTATAGCTCTATAGTGTATTTTGAGATCTGGTATTATGATGCTCCCAGCATCATTCTTTTGTTCAGGATTGCTTTGGCTATTCTACATCTCTTATTTTTCCAAAACGATTTTAGAATTGCCTTTTCTATTTATATTAAGAATGTCTTTGGTAATTTAATGGGGATTGCATTGAATCTGTATAATGCTTTTGGCAGTATGGCCATTTTATTTTATTTTTATATTTATTTATTTATTTTAATTCAGTATGTATGACAGCAGAATGCATTTTGATTCATTGTATACAAATGGAGCACAGCTTTTCATTTCTCTGGTTGTACATGATGTATCACTGCACCATATGTGCAGTCATATGTATACTAGGTTAATGATGTCCATCTCATTCACCATCTTTCCTGACCCCATGCCCCCTTCCCTACTTTTGCACAATCCAATTTCCTCCATTCTTCCCATGACCACCCCCCCAACTATGGATCAGCATCCACTTATCAGAACATTTGGCCTTTGGTTTTTTGGGATTGGCTTACTTCATTTACCATCATATTCTCCAACTCCATCCATTTACCTGAAAATGCCATAATTTTATTCTCTTTTGATGCTGAGTAATATTCTGTTATGTGTATATACCATGGTTTCTTTATCCATTTATCTATTGAAGGACACCTAGGTTGGTTCCACAGTTTAGCTATTGTGAATTGAACTGCTATAAACATTGAAGTGGTCATGTCATTATAGTATGCTGATGTTAAGTACTTTGAGTATAAACTAAGGAGTGGGATAGATGGGTCAAATGGTAGTTCCATTTTCTTTAAGGAATCTCCATACTACTTTTCAGAGTGGTTGCACCAATTGGCAGTGCCACCAATAATGTGTCAGTGTACCATTTTCTCCACATCCTTGCCAATACTTATTGCTTGTATTGCTGATAATTGTCATTCTGACTGGAGTGAGGTGAAATCTTAGAGTAGTTTTGATTTGCATTTCTCTAATTACTAGAGAAGTTGAGCGTTTTTTTCATGTATTTGTTGATAACTTGTATATCTTCTTCGAAAAGTGTCTGTTCAGTTCTTTAGTCCATTTATTGATTGGGCTATTTATTTTCTTGGTGTTAAGTTTTTTGATTTCTTTATATATATCCTGGAAGTTAATGTTCTAATTGATGTGCATGTAGTAAAGATATTCTCCCACTCTGTGGGATCTCTTCAAATTGTTGATGGTTTCCTTTGCTGAGAAGAAGCTTTAGTTTGAATCCATCCCATTTATTAATTCTTGATTTTATTTCTTGCAGTTTAGGAGTCTGGTTAAGGAATTCAGGACCTAATCTGACATGATGAAGATTTGGGCTTACTTTTTTTCTATTAGGTATAGGATCTCTTGTCAAATTCCTAGGTCCTTGATCCACTTTGAGTTGAGTTTTGTTCATTGTGAGAGACAGTGTTTTCATTTCACTGCATATGGATTTCCGGTTTTCCCAGCACCATTTATTGAAGAGGCTATCTTTTCATCAACATATGTTTTCAGTGCCTTTATTTAGTATGAGATATATTTATGTATTTATGTGGGTTTGTCTTTGTGTCTTCTATTCTGTACCATTGGTCTTTGTGCCTATTTTGGTGAGTATGGCTGTTTTAATAATATTGATTCTGTCTATCCAAGAACATGGGAGGTCTTTTCATATTCTTAGGTCTTCTTCAATTTTTCTTCAGTGTCCTATAGTTTTCATTGTAGAGATCCTTGACATCTTTTGTTAAATTAATTCCAAAGAATTTTATTTTGTTTACTGAGGTTATTATGAATGGAATAGTTTTTCTAATTTCTTTCTCAGCAGGTTTATTATTGGACCATATTAAAGCAACTGATTTACATGTGTTGATCTTGTACTCCACTACTTCACTAAAATTTTTTATTAGCTTTAGAAGTCTTCTGGCTGTAACTTGTCTTTTCATCCTTTTCCTGGAGTAATTTACAGAGCAAAATATTTTCTCTGATGAGGAATGAATTCTATATGGATTCTTTAAATAAATTTATATTCTACTTTGGCTCATGGAATGTATAGTGCTATTATATTTTCCTGAATATATTATATATCATATTTGCTTCTTTCTTTGCTGTATACATAAAAGTTCATATTACTTCACAAACTATTTTATTAGATTTTATTACAGTAATAATTTACCTTGCAGATACTCTGAATCATTTTCTATCTTTAACATTTTAGAATTTTGCTCCCATTTATTCAATGCTCAGTATTAATCATAAATATTATTATTGCATTAACTATTCAATGTTATTTCCCAATTTCAGTTTCTTTATTTCTTTTCTTTTCTTTTTCTTTTTTTGATAATCCCAAATCTTTAGTTCAAACTTTGGTTTGAAGAACACCAGCTTGGTAAAGTGCTCTGAATATTATATTTTGAAGATTTGCATATTTAGAAGATATGGATACATAACGGAAAATCAGAATCTGTAGTGTTGTGTAATACTCTAAAATAATAGTTTTTGTTTAACCAGAGTTATACAAAGCCTAATTTCTTTAAGACTATTTTCTCTAAATAATAAAACTTAACAGGCATAAGAAGTTATCTTAATAGATAAGATCAAATTAATGTTTTAAGAAATCCTTGTTACTTCAACCTATAGGGGATTAAACTTTGGTGTATATCAGTGCATTAATATTTGACCTTAGGAAAAAACCTTAAACAATTTGAACTGATTGTGCTAATTATGTATCATCCATTTAGTTACACACAAACTTTTGGAAATTTACCCTCCATAAACATTATGCAACTTACTTAGACAATCTACAACTTTTTATTTTACCACATGAAAGACTTTCTCATTCAGAACCATTCTTTTTCCTTCTGCTTTTATACTAAAACATATTTCCATACTTGGAACCTTTTTATATCTTTTCCCTAGCTGTTGATCCCTTTTTAAATTCACATTCTGAAAAATTCTTATGAAATTTCTAAAATTTTTGTAGTTACTCCTCTTAATAAGATGAAATAGTTTGTTATTTATAGTACTTTAATTGAAACACAGCTGAAACTTTTTGGACTCTTTGCATATAGATTATACCCTTTAGAACTTTAACTCTTAGTAAGCTTGCTTTAGTGAAGACCCAGATACAAAGAAATCTTAAACTGCTACTTATCTTATTTTGCTACTTTGCTGAATTCATTTATTAATTCTAGAAATTTTCAGGTGGAATTTTTGGATCCTCTAAGTATAATATCATGTCTTTATCAAATAATGCTAGTTTGAGTTCTTCTTTTCTTATTCATATCCCTTTAATTTCTTTTGCCTCTCTAATTGTTCTAGCTAGTGTTTCAAGGACTATGTTGAATAGCGGTAGTGAAAGAAGGCATCCCTATGTTGTTCCCATTTTTAGGGGCAATGCTTCCAATTTTTCTCCATTTAGGATGATGTTGGCCTTGAGTTTAGCATAGATAGCTTTTACAAAGTTGAGGTGTGTTCCTACTATCCCTAGTTTTTCTAGTGTTTTGAACATAAAAGGGTGGCGTATTTATTCAAATGCTTTTTCTGCATCAATTGATAAAATCATGTGATTCTTAAGTCTATTGAGGTGATGGATTATGTTAATTGATTTCCATATTTTGTACCAACCTTGCATCCCTGGAATGAACCCCACTTGATCATGGTGCACTATTTTTTTAAATATGTTTTTGTATATGATTTGCCAAAATTTTATTGAGAATTTTTGCATCTATGTTCATCAGGGGTATTGGTCTGAAATTTTTTTTCTTTGATGTGTCTCTGTCTGTTTTTGATATCAGGGTGATACCTCATAGAATGAGTTTGGAAGGATTCCCTCTTTTTCTATTTTGTGGAATATTTTGAGGAATATTGGATTAATTTTTCTTCATAGACCTTATAGAACTCGGCTGAGAATCCATCTGGTTCTGAGCTTTTCTTGGTTTTGACAGCATCTTCTATTTTCTTGCTTGAAATTGATCTGTTTAAGTTGTGTATGTCGTCTTGGTTCAGTTTGGGTAGGTCAAATGTTTCAAGAAATTTGTTGGTGTCTTCAAGGTTTTCTATTTTACTGGAGTATAAATTTTCAAAATAACTTCCAATTATCTTCTGTATTTCAGTAGTGTCTGTTGTGATATTTCCTTTTTCATCACAAATTTTAGTAATTTGGTTTTTCTCTTTTCTTTTCTTTAAGGTGGCTAAGGGTTTGTCAATTTTATTTATTTTTTCAAAAAACCAGCTTTTTGTTTTGTTAATTTTTTGAATTATTTCTTTTGTTTCAATTTCATTGATTTCAGCCCTGATTTTAATTATTTCCTGTCTTCTACTTCTTTTGGTGCTGGTTTATTGCTCTTTTTCTAGGGCTTTGAGATGTAGTATCAAGTCATTTATTTGTTGACTTTTTCTTCTTTTAATGAATAAGCTTATGCAATGAATTTTTCTCTTAGCAATGCCTTCATGGTGTTCCAGAGATTTTGATATCTTGTATTGGAGTTTTCCTTTACATCTAAGAATTTTTTTTATCTCTTCCCCTATGTCTTCTGTTATCCATGCATCATTCAATAGCATGTTATTTAGTCTCCAGGTTTTGGAGTAGTGTCTATTTTTTAATATGCCAGTGATTTTTAATTTTATTCCATTGTGGTCAGATAGGATACAAGGTAGTACTCTATTTTTTTGTCTTTGCTAAGACTTGTGTATATTTTCATTGTGGCATAACATGGTCTATTTTGAAGAAGGATAAATGTGCTGCTGAGAAAAACATGTATTCACTCATTGATGGATGGAATATATATGTCTGTTAAGTCTAAATTATTATTATTTTTATTGAGTTCTATGGTTTCTTTTTTTAGTTTTTGTTTGGAAGATCTATACTTTGGTGAGAGAGCTGTGTTAAAATCACCAAGTGTTATTGTGTTATGGTCTATTTGATTCTTGCAGTTGAGAAGGGTTTGTTTGATATACTTCAATGCCCCATTGTTTGAGGCATAGATATTTATGATTGTTATGTCTTGTTGATGTATGATTCCCTTAAGAAGCATGAAATATCCTTCTCTATCCCTTTTCACTAACTTTGGTTTGAAGTCCACTTTATCTGATATGAGGATGGAAACTACTGCTTGTTTATGAGGTCCATGTGAGTGATATGTTTTTTCCCACCCTTTCACTTTTAGTCTATGGATGTCTTTTCCTGTGAGATGAGTCTCTTGAAGGCAGTATATTGTTGGGTCTTTTTTTTCCTAATACAGACTTTTAGTCTATTTCTTTTAATTGATGAGTTTAGGCCATTCATTTTTGGGTTTATTATTGAAATATGATTGGTGATCCCAGTTATTTTAGTTTATTTTTGATTTTTACCTTGACTTAGTTTCTCCTTTGATTGGCCTTTCCTTTAGAGTAGTTCCTCTCTTTGTATATTTTCATTGTTGGTTATCATTTTGTCCTTATGGAATATTTTGCTGAGAATGCTGTGTAGTGTAAGCTTTCTTGCTATAAACTCTCTTAACTTTTGCTTATCATGGAAGGTTTTTATTTCGTCATCAAATCTGAAGCTCAATTTTGCTGGATATAAGATTCTTGGTTGGCATCCATTGTCTTTCAGAGCTTGGTATATGTTGTTCCATGATCTCCTGGCTTTTAGGGTCTGGGTTGAAAAATCTGCTGAGATTCAAATTGGTCTCCTCCTATATGTCATCTGATTCCTCTCTCTTGTGGCCTTTAAAATTCTGTCCTTATTTTGTATGCTGGGCATTTTCATTATAATGTGCCTTTTTATAGATCTGTTGCAATTTTGTACATTTGATGTCCTGTAAGCCTCTTGTATTTGAGGGAGTCCCACAGGGGTCCCTGGAGGCAGTCCTGCATGCCTGGGTCTGGGTTTCCCTGTCCAATTTCAGTTTCCTATGTTTGTGTCTTGAGTCCTCCTGATAATGCATTTCTTCCTTTCAGTGTTAACTTCTTGCTGATACATTCCCTATCAGTGACTTTTCACTAGTGGTCTCTACCAGTTTTCCTTTTATTCCCTTGAAAATATCCTTATCTTTTCTTAGAAAGGAAAACATAGTTTCAGATAAATTCTACATCAACAGTTATTTTGTTCACCACAGTGAAAATACTAATTTTCTTATATTCATGCAAGCTTCCTTTTTTCAGTTTTTTGTCAGCCTAATTATATACTGAAGATAATCTATCACTTTCTTCTTATGGTATTTATTAATTTGTTTTGCTTTAGTGTTATTTTTCCATCTTAATGCTCCATTTAAGTCTGGATTAATGGTTAATGAAAAAAATACACTCTTTCAAATTTGAAATTCATGTCTTTCATTAATATAGAAAATGCTCAGCAGCCAGCTGTTTTTCAAATTCTCTCTTCAAAGCAAGTTGGAGTCTTTTTTCCTAGAATTATATTATCACAGTTCTGGATTACTCTTTTGTAAATTGTTTGGGATTCTTCCCTAAATGACTAGTATGAAGTTAAATTTCATGTTATTATTATTTTGTTAATTTTAGGACCTACATAGAAGGCTGGGTTTGTACTTCAGTGGTGCACTGCATGCCTTGCGTGCTGAGGCCTTGGGTTCAATCCTTAGAACCTCAAAAGAAGAAAAGATTTTAAAAAGACTTGTAGAAGCAAAAGGAGTAATTTTCCTAGTGGATCTTTCACTGATGAGGCAAGAGGTTGAGGTCCCTGGATCTCTATAAGGACCTGCATTTCAGTTCTGTCACTTAGCACCATGTCTTCTTCCTTTGTGGAGGTTGATACTTCAGCCTCATTTTCCTTCATTTTCCCACTTCTCAGGACCCAGGCTTGAATCATTATGGCCTTGGATATATTTTTCTTCATTTTCACTTCTTCTTTCTGGGCTTGAATTGTGTATTAAAATACATATTGCACACCTAGCATTTCTATGTAATTGTGGTAGTATGGTGGCTTATTCTGTAACATTTTAATATGAGATCCTGTCAGAAATTACTTGAGCCAAGTTTATGGGTGAGGAGGGCCAAAGTACTCTGCCTGGAGCTGGGCATAAAGTTCAGAATAAGAAGTGTTCCTTCACATCTCTTGCATTAGACATTTACAAGATCCAGTCATAAATGCATTACTTTATTTGAGGTAATACCAAGCACAAGGTATGATGCTGACTGTTTAGTAGCAACAATTAACAGGTAGCATGTACAACTTTTGTATGTCTCACAGGAAAATTTACAGATTCCATATTATGTTTGAATATCTATATATTAATATATATAATATATATTACGTATTATATATATATATTATATATTCTAGGGGTGACTTGAGATAACTAGCATATCAGAGCTTCCTGTGCAACCCTGAATATTGAGTATAGGGGTGAGTTCAGTGGCCTTGCCTCTGAAAGATATACCATACTAAATTTTCATGAGTGTATTTTGAATAAGAGCCACTGTGAACTTACCCTAACGGGGTTATTTAATTTAGTAGTCATTTTTCAGCTGCCAGCAAAAATGGTGGTGGTGATTGTCAAGCAGATGTAGCTTGGACTCTTAATCAGATAATTAAGAAACCTTAACATATTTACCTTAGATCTTATTGAAAAGCACAAGTTGTTTTTGGACTAAATTCTAAATGTTGTTTGTTTTTTTGATTTGCAAATTAAATTTAGAATTTAGTAGATATTTGGCCAAATCCTAACCATAACCATGACTGGGTTCTTATTCTTCATTTTTAAGACTAGTCAGAAGTTGACAAACAAGAAACAAAATATATTACCTAATGACCAAATGAGAGCTTCTGATGAATATCATTTGTATACATAATATAGAACTAGATTAAATAATATATATCTCTGTGTATTTTCATATGTACCAAAACTAAAGATTAAAAAATAATGTGAATGGCCTTTTATATTTTTATTTCGTAGCTTATTATTTTGTTCTCAGTATAGTTGCTGTGGGTGAAACTATGAATGATGGCTATATTTCATTTAGATTATTAAACCAGCTTGGAACAGTTGTAAATCCAAGGCTCTATGAGTAAGTACCATTTCATATTTTCTTCTTTCATACATTAAATGTTTGCTTTCTTAAGTATCCAGTTTAGAAGATAGTCCAGAGTAAATTTTTACCTAAAGATAATTAAAATGTTAGATATTACAAGGATCTCAGGTGTCAGATTCAGATTCTTTCATTTTCAAGAGGAAGATATTGAATATGAGGCTGAATAGCTAATAAATATTATATATCTGGTAACTACCTCAGTTACAAGAGTATAAGAAGAAACATTTTATTTTCTCTGTCTTTTCATTCTTAATTCCAATGCTCTTCCTAATAATCTTGCCTTCTGACTTTCTCCAATTTTTAGGCATCATCATGTTCACAATGGCAAAAATGAAGGTCTAATGACATCAGTTAATGACTGAGTGACACAATTTTAATATTTAAAATTAAATAAAATAAAAAAATAAAACCACGCTCAGCCACAAATCCTATTATTTCCTAAATAATAGGAAAGTGATGTTTTACCTCAATCTTCTGTTTAGCTTCTTATGCATGTGTAGTTGTATACACATATTTTTAATGCTATCTCAAAGCAAATTATCATGTGGGTTTCTTGAATGCCTGTATGTTTAATAAATTCTTAAAGTGGGAAATTTATTTGAAAATAAATTTGAAAGCATTTGAAAATACAGAGATGGAATCCACAAATGGAGCATTTGAAAGCATTTGAAAATACGGAGATGGAATTCACAAATGGGGAGAAGTTACTTTCAAAGTTAGGGAGATGGGAAAGCACCTAATTCGAGAATACCACACAGACTACAGTTTTCAAGTAGTTGCTTTGAATTTTTCTGGAAAGCAAACTGTCTAGATTTACTTTACAAACATATGGAACACCATGAAGAAATATAAAATGTGGAAACATTCTCATGTTAAAATCTGTCCATCTAAGCCTGGATAATGGCTTTATTGCTTTTCTATTAATAATTATTTGGAATTTGAACTATTTTTTTGATGTTCTGGGAGTCAGAGAATTTTAAATGATCTTTTATTTGCCTTTCCAAAATAGAAACAGGAATATTTTCTGATTGTAGAAAATGTGTCATTTTATGGAGTGGAGAATGAGAATTGCCTATAATTATATTGCCCAAGAATATTCACACTTAACCTTTTTTTTTAAAAAAAATAATTATTCCACCCCTTCTTTTCCCTTAGTTTCCTCTTCCTTGTTCTCTTCCTCCTCTGTCCTCTTCTGATCCTCTCTTTTTCTTTTCTTGTACATGACCCTGTGAATACACATTATTTTTTTTATTTAGCCAAATGAGCATTTTATTGAAAATGTGTTCCTGCATCCTGATTGTTATACATAGTGATAGAGTGTGGACACTTTTTCTGTGTAACTAAAAATCACTTAGATTTTATGAGACCAAATGTATGAATATTCCAATGTAGGACTTTAAACAGGAGAAACCAGTATTACATGTTCAGATTGGAACAGTTCCCCAGAAGAATGTGCAGTGGGTAGATTAGAGGGAATCAAATTTGTGCCAAGAGTCCACAAAGAAGGATACTGCCATATTCCTATGAAAGATGATGGGGCTTGGACCAAGTCAGTGGATGTGAAAAAGAAGTGTGAGACTCCAGAGGTTTTAAATAGTTACATGATATGTTTTTGTGATTAATTGAATGTGAAAATGAAGAAAAGAAATCAATATAGAGTAACTTCATATGTTGAGCTTGGTGGCTATTTAAAAGGTATAGTGCTATTTATACTAAGCTAAGACTTACATGGGGGTGATCCAATTTATTCATTCAATAAAAAAACGTTAAGAATTTCCATAGCCCAGGAACAATGCTAGGAATGGGAAAGAAAATTGTTGACAAATTGGATCTCTGCCCTTATGTAATTTCAGTGTAGTGCAGCACATAGACTTTAAATTAATGATAGAAAGAAGACGATGATGCCCATCAGCCCTATTTCCAAACAGTTTTAAATGGTTATCTACATTGAGTCAGGCCCTCTGCTAAGTGCTTGGAATATTGCAATGAGCAAAGCAGACTTGGTCCTATCCACATTAAGCTTGAAGCATAGTGAGGAATAAAAGGGTAATCAAATAATTATAAATTATAAATAAGTCAAAAGTAAAATCTGTCCATGAAAAATTTCTTGAGACAAATTTATACTGTGTATGGAAACTTGAAATAGAGAATATGAATTACTGGTGTTATTAAAATTTTTTGTGGGTATTTTGCATTAGTTGAGATCTAAATGATGAATGAGTCTCTGCCCTGCTACATTCCAGGCTGGGGACCCACAAATGCAAAGAATTTGAAGCAGAAAGCAACACAATCCACTTTGGGATGTGACAGGAACTCTGTGTTTGAGAATAGAGGAAGGGCAAACAGAGAGAGAGACAGAGAGAGAGAGAGACAGAGAGAGACAGAGAGAGAGCGCACCTAGATATTGCAAGAACAAGAATTCATAGGCCATGCTCCAGAATTTATAATTCATTTGCTGGACAAATGAAAACCACTGACATGTTTTGATTAGGGGATTCTGATTGAGTCCAAGACGGTATTTTTTTTATTTTGGAAAAACAGTAGACCACATTGATTAGAGAGGAAATTGGAGAGAGGATTAAGTGCTATTGCAGGTATATAGGCAAGATACAATGGTATCCTGGGTGACAGGATTTGCAATGGAGATAGAAAAATGAGAATAAATTCAAAGATTCAAGATGTTTCTTAGGTAAAGTTCATAAGAATTTATGATAGACTAGATATGGAGACTGACTAGAGGATGGTATCAATGATGAATCCTGTTTTTTTGGATAAGACAATAGATAGTAGTACCATAAAGATAGTGATACCCTTTAATACCATGAGGAAATTCACATGTTTTCATGATCTCTTTGTGGTCAGGGGAAGATGTTGGGGAAGATGAGCCATTTACATTTGAAACTTCTAAGCTTTAGCCATCCTTGTGATGTACAAATGACAAAGTGAAAACTGTTGGATATATGTGTCTGGACACTCAACTAGAAGCAGCTACTTAGTGATCATGAGCAACCTAACGGCATTTGAAACCACTGGGGTGGATGCAAATTGGTGGGAAAGGTGACATGTTCCTACATGGATATGTTGAATTTGAAGTATTGAAGTCCAAATAACTTCTTGGAAAGACATTAGAGATGTGTCCAATGACATATTATGTGAAAGAAGAGAAGGTGTCTCTGCCAGGAGGGAGCAGAGATAAACCTTGAAGATAATGATGGCATCTTTTGGGGTGCCTAGCTGTTATGAAGGAAGAAAAACAGGAGGGTAAGAGATGGTACGGAGTGCTAAGGATTCCACTGATTGTCCTTCAGTGTTTCTACATGTGATTGCCACCTTGGTTTAAGCAAGTCTTTGTTCTCTCAAAAGAGAAACTTCTTTCAATAGACTTTAAAAATATTTTTCTCCCTTCTCTCCTGTCCTTTCTTTTCCTCTCCTCTGTTTTTTTCCTCTTCCTCTCCTTTCCTTCTTTCTCTCATTTTTCTCCCCTCTTTCTTTTTTCTTCCATTCTCATCCTCTTCCCCCTCATATACCTTTTCCAATTTTTCTTTCCTTTGCTCTTAGATTTATCGGAAGAGACAAAATGCAGTAGAGTAGGTTGAGTCTCTTTGGAGTCAGGCAAGCCCATGTTGATATAAACAACTCCAGGGACATGTAGTGCTGGCACTTGGGATGAAGAATTGGCAGAGAAGCACGGATGAGGCTGTTGACATTCCACATGCTTGTCCATCAGCTGTGTGACTTCAGGAAAGGCATCTATGTGCTCTGCTACTCAGTTTTCTCATCTATAAAATGGTAATGCTGATAATTCCTAATGAAAAGAGTTGTTGAAATAGTTAAATAAGGTCTGGTATGTGCAGCATTCTGGGTACATCATGAGTGCTAAGGAAATTGTATTTACTAATTATTACCCTTAACTTTTCTTTTGAACCTCTGGCTTTTATAGATAATCTGTTCAAGTATGAAATTTTTGATAAGGTGGCATAGAACAGTAATTATTTGAACTCCTAATCTATTTAAGGAATTGTGATGGTTGAAGTGTTCAAAGAAAGAAACATAAAATGAATAATCTCAGACAAATGTATAGTCTAGGCACTCACTCAAAAAGACAAGATATCTCACTTTTTTTCTGAAAAGCATTCCTCAAATATATCTGTGGAATGTATATATTGTTATTATTTTATTATGTTTATAGTAAACTACTGTTTAGACTATTTTAACAAATATTTAACAAGTGTTTTGTTTGGTCTTTTCCATATTAGATTGTTTTCTGAATCCTGCCTCATTAGGATTATATTCATTTTAGACCTAATACATGTTTAAAATTATCAATTGACTGAGTATATCACATTTTTTGTTTAGGAAGAGCAAACCGTTTTATAAACTTCAGGAAGTCAATATTCTTGCTCAATTTTTCACTGATGTTGTAAATATTTCAAGCATTGGTTTGACGTATTTCCAGACTTCAAATATGCAATGTCCCACATGCAACTACAGCATCCAGAGTCTCATGTTAAAATCACTTACATATCCAGAAAGGTAAGACCACTCAGTTTTCATTTCAATGTGTCACCTTTAACTTGAAAATACAGTCTTGTTAAGTAATGTTTTAAGTCTATGTGTATTCAAGTATCTGTTTATTGTTTATTTCAGACTACACTACACATAGATATTAGAATGTTAAAAAAGTATGAAATATATTGTTTTTGGCTTGGATGAAATTTATTTTGGAATCACATTACCCAAGCAAAGAAAATGTACACACACATTATTTGCTAAGATACAACAAACATAAAAAGTGAGACAACGAGTGTTTTAGAGGTCTATCTATGCTTTCTTATTTATAACACATGTTCACATAGTGATTGAGGAATGCTTTTCAGAAAAAAAGTGAGATATCTTGTCTTTTTGAGTGAGTGCCTAGACTATACATTGTCCTTTAGGTGGTGTCCAGTGGCTAAAAACTATGATGAAACACAGGGTCAGAGCAGATGCAGGTCATTATGACTTCTAGTGATCTTTTCTTTCTCCCAACTTTATTATCCTTTGGTTGGGGAAGGCAGAAAGTCCACGTTCACTTGATGCCTCTAGGATTCTGAAGATCATTAGAGATTCAACACAAGAACAGAGTGAGACTCTGGGATACACACCACAACAGCATGAAGAGGAGCTGACTCTTCACATTTTAGTTTTATAGTCATAATAGTCATCTGTCTTGTCACTTATATCACTGTTGCTTCCATTCCTATTGAAATGTGATGCCATCGGGACTATCTGAAGTTTATTGACTTGAGGCTCATCAGCTCTAGCAGTAGTTTGTTTCAGTGCATTGACTGTGTTGTTCTTGGTTTCTTTTTTTTTTTTTTGTTACCGGGGATTGAACTCAGGGTCACTCAACCAGTGAGCCACATCCCCAGCCCTATTTTTTGTGTTTTATGTAGAGACAGGGTCTCACTGAGTTACTTAGCACCTCACCGTGGCTGAGGCTGGCTTTGAACTTGCGATCCTCCTGTCTCAGCCTCCCAAAGTGCTGAGATTTCAAGCGTGAGCCACCACGCCTGGCTTGTTCTTGGTTTCTTATACTCACAACCACAGAGGACTGTCCTTGTCCTTATGGTAGCAATGAATATGTTTGTCATAGAATTCATATCTCCATCAATAACACCTTTGTGAAGGTGTCAGGAACACTGAGGAGCTCTTTTATGAGTTGGTCACCTATCATTTGTGTGAGTGTTTCCAACACTAAGCATCAGCTGAGAGCCAGTAGAAAAGCATGTGTAGATTGCTAGAAATCTCCTTTACTTGACTATGATGCTTCCTCCTCATTTCTCTTTAAGTACTTGTGTATTTATATATTTGATTTCCCAATTACCTTCCTATAAATGTTGACAATACTAAGTATGAATTTGTGGACAGTAAAAATAAAAATGATAAGTGATAAGAATGTACATTTACATGAAGTCTATATCAACAGAGAAGAGTTGGGAAAATTCTCTGAAGTGCAGGTCATTTCATAACTTTGGGGATAATATTTAGTCACTAAAATATCAACACAAAACGCCATTATAATGACAAAAAACTAAGGATTATTTTATTGTCATTTGTCTTAGCTTGAAATGTATGCAAAAAATATATGGACATTTTCAGTAGGAACATTTAGCTTCATTATTCTCTACCAAAATACATGGAAATGATGGTGGTAAGGTTATGCCTTGAAGGACTAAAGCCATAAAAATTTCAATCTTCAGCTGATCTCCATATTTATTTTGTTAAAGATAGAAGGCCTCCACTAAATATAAGAATAGAAATTGTATTAGCAGTCCCCCAAAGCTGTTTATAGATATTAAATTTAAGAGATTCATATTTTCCAAGAATAGTCTTCCTTTTGGTATCATAAATACAAAGAGAAATGAAGAATTTTATCCTCAGTCCAGAAGAAGCACACAATATAAATCCTGACAGATATCATGAGTTTAATAAGAACATTTGCATACAGAACAGCACACAAGCTCAAGATGAGCAAAAGAAATTTATTTACAAGCATGCAGACAGTAAAAGGAACCATACAGACTCCATGCTTCATGAGCATGGGTAAATATGGAAGTAGACACTGACTCCACTTATCGTTTGAAATGAACAATAAAACACAACAACAAAATAGAGTCTAATAAAGTATTAAAATATAAGGATGAAAAATTTACAATCAAGCTTTAGGAATAAGTTTACTCTAAATATATTTATTAAGGAAATACAAGGAAATTACATAAAGTATTGCTCTGTGTTCTCACTGATATTTAAGAAAACAAATTCAGGAAAGAAGTGAAGGATGACATGATAAGACAAATAATAGTGGTTAAAAGAGATTTGGCTGAGATAAATAATTGAATCAACATCAAAATTGGTATTACAAATAGTAAAGGAAGGTTTAATCAATAATGTAGAAAACACATTATAACCTACTGAATAAGGACATGTAAATAATTAAGAATCTTGGATAAGATAATGTGGAAAAAATGATTGAAATGCATATGTGGATACCTGATGTCACTAAAGAGGAGACAGAAGAGAAGAACTCCAGATGTGATAAAAGAAAACTCCCTTCAATCAAAGAAAATAAGATAAAGATCTCAAATGGAAAGGATGAACTAAGAACTAGGAAACCAAGAGGCCAATATTTAGACCATTCTTATACAATTTATTTTTTAATTTTTATAATAAAGAGAATTTTTCAAATATTCAAAGGAATCTTCGGGGAGTAGAAGATTCAATGTTGTAGCAATGCTTTTTTTTTAATTAAATGCACATACAAGTTTAACATGATGCCAATAAAAATATAATACTTGAATCTTCATAATGAATCTGAAATTAAAAATACCAAAATGAGCCAAGAAAGCTTGAGCAATTAGTATAATTTTTATAACTTTAACTATGAAACAGTAAAGAGTACTCCCATGCAGCAATAATAAAAAAATGTCTGAAATTGGCAGGTGAATTTAAATATAGTTTAATGAATAAATGGAAAACTCCAAACCAGAATCTTGTGGATGATAAGAATAGCAGTCAAATAATGACACTATACGAAATGATTGACAAGTAAAAATTTGACATTTTCTTATCACACATCAAAATTAGTTCCAAATATAATAAAGTATTAAATGTGAACTAATAAACAAAGAACAGAAAGAAATCTAGAAAAAAATGTTTGTGTTTGCACTAAATGAAAACTGAGATAGAAAACAGAAAAAAATTTAGTTTGCCTACATAAAAGTCTAAAAAATATGTATCTATTTGTCAAAGATACCATTAACAAAAATAGAATAATATGGGAAAAGTTTTACAATGTAGATGATATTGAATGGTGTTAAACTATTTATACTTAAGTAATTTTTATAAGACCTATTAAAAAGGCATTTTAGTTGAAGTATGGAGATAGATGATGTTCAAATTGTTTAAACCCCAAATCCTGAGCTTATGTTCATTTATCATAGACTAGATTCTTTGTCTCACACTCCATATCCAGTTCTGATATTCCTTGTCCCTACCTTCTAATCACTCCCAGAATTCATCCATTCTTCCCATCTACACTGCTACAAACTCTATTAATCTGGACCCTCTGTTGCAATCATTTTTATAGCTTCTAACCTATTCTTTTTTTCTTAGATTTATGTCCTATAATTTATTTTGTTCTTTTCCTTTTTCTTTTTCTCCTTTTCTTGGAGGTTGGGTAGGGTTGAACTCAAGGATGTTTTACCACTGAGCTACATCCTTAGCCCTTTTTCTTTTTATTTTTTGAAAGAGGATTTCATTAAGTTGCTGAGGTTCTCACTAAAGTTGCTGGGGCTGGCCTAGAACTTGCCATCCTCCTGTCTCATTCTCCCCAGGTGCTGGGGTTACAGGCATGCATCACTGTGCCTGGCCTATAGTTTATTTTCTTAATGCAGTGTGCAGAGTGATCCTGTAAACAGTGGGTTATGTCCTGTTTCACTGGCTTACTTAGCTCGTCTCACAGGCTTCCTTGATGTCCTTGGACACCCTGGATTAATACTCCTTACTTGCACCCTCCTGTGCTATTCCCATAGTTGTTTCCTCTACCTGGAAATTTCTTCTCCTTGATATGCCCCTGGCTAACTTTCTTGTCTCCAAGATTTTGCTCAAACATCATTCTCTCAATGAAGCCTAACAACATTCTGTTCACAGTTGTACCGAGTAGTCTTACTACTCCTGACACCCTTACCCTGCTTTTTTATCATTGTAGGACTTGTTATTTATGGTGAACTCTATACGTACCCATTATTTTTGTTGCTTGTTTCTCCCCTGGTAGAATATAAGCACTGATTTTATCTGTTCTGCTTGAAATACTTCAAGTGCCTTAAACTGTGCTTGGGACACACTAGGCACTAAATGAATAGTTATTGGATAAAGAAATGCAGACATATATTGTCATAGAACAACTTTAAAAGTTAAAGAAACACATGATTAATAGTAATTTTAGAATGTTTAGTTTCTATTGTACTCAAGTAACTTAAAATCAAGGCAAGGAAATATAGCATATTTTTCCCAAGTTGTCAAAATAAAGTCTGTTACTGAATTCATACTGAAATTGCCTTCCTGTTTTACTGCTGGTAGGTATGTAAACTTGTGCACATAAGCTGGAAAAAAATTAGTAAAACATATCAAGAACCCCCAAATGTTAATATATTATTTCCTCTTTAAGAATTTAAATTTCAGATACAACATGAGGTGGTGTTTAAGAGCATCAACTCTGCAGTCAGAGTGTCTGGGTTTGAATTTCAGTTCAATTAATTACTAGCTCTGTCATCTTGGATAAATGAATTAATCATCTGTGCCTCACTGTCCTTATCTGAAAATAGGAATAGTAAGATTTTACTTTGTAGAATAAAGAAGGTTAAATTATACAAAGGAAATCTACAATGGGTACAATATTTAGAGATGATTGAAACTGTTGCCTGGCATATAGTTACGTAAATGTTTGTTAAAAAATTAAAGGGAAGCTGGATGCGGTGGCACATGCCTGTAATCCCAGCACTTTGGGAGGCTGAGACAGGAGAATCCCAAATTCAAATCCACCTCAGCAATGCATGATCGCTAAGCAACTCAGTGAGATCCTGTCTCTAAATAAAACACAAAATAAGGCTGGAGATTTGACCCAGTGGTCGAGTTCCCCAGAGTTCATTTGGTTCATTCCTGGTACCAAAAATAAATAAATAAATAAATAAAAGGAAATATCAGAAATATACATAAGTAAAGAAATGTACTTACAGATTTATTTATAATGCTAAAAATAGAAATAAATTAACTATATTTAATAGACTAATTGATAAATTGATTATGGAATATCTACAATACGAAATATTAGGTAATCATCAAAATGGGCAAATTACCACAGCATATTGATTGATGAATAATTTTATTTCAAATATAATGTATGTATTCCACAATCAGAAAAAAAATTAAAGAAATGTATTTTTTTTCTCTTAAGGGGACCTTGATGAAAAGAATTTAAATACATACTAATATCATAATTTTACATATTTAGCCTACATTTTTTTATTTCTTGTAAATTCTCTGGTTATTTAGAGTGGCTGCATTCAGATCAATAGTTTCAAAATTCTTTTAAAAATATAGATAATGCTTACATTCATTGAGGGGCAAGCATTTAAGTAAGAAGAGTCAAGAAGCTTTAATTTAGGGAATAACTTCAGAAAGCCAATTTATAGTTACATATTTTGTGGTGAAATAAGAATTTATTTTTGTCCTTTAAACTTCATGCCCAAAACACCAAAGTACTTTGTGAAATTGTGCAAATTGGTATTGCTGAACTCTGAAGGGTGTTTAAAAGTAGCAACTTTGGCAAAACCTCTAAAATACATTTTTCCAAAATTTATTCATTCATCCTGAAGCTTCCTATACTCACTATCTACTCCCCATTTTTTTTTTCCTGGATTCTCAAATGATGTGCTCCAGGTCCAGGGGACTGTGGTGAGGTGGTACAGATAAAGCAGCCCAGTGTCAGCACTGTGAGGCATATATTCATGTGTTTTAGTGAGCCTTTTTTTGCTGCTGTGACTAAAAGCCTCAACCAGCACAACTGTAGAGGAGGAAGTTTATTTAGGGATCATGGTTTCAGAAGTCTCAATCCATAGACAGTAGGCTTCATACTTTGGGCTCAAGTTGAAGCAGAATATCATGGCAGAAAAGTGTGGCAGAGGGAAGCAGCTCACATGATGATCAGCAAGCAGAGAGACTCCACTTGCCAGATACAAATACATCCCTCAAAGCCATGCTTCCAATGCCCCACCTCCTCCAGCCACACCCCACCTGCCTTCAGTTACCATTTAATACCATCGGGTGATTGATTCACTGATTGTGTTAAGGCTCTGTAACCCAATTATTTCTTCTTTGAAACTTTTTGCATTTTGGGGAACACCTCACATCCAGACCATAACCATGTGTTTCTGTATGGAGTGTAAGCCAGACCTCACACAAGAAAAATCAAACAGATTTAGGATGCCTGAAAGGGATAGTCCTTATATGTACCAGTACAATCATTACTAAGTAAAAAGAAAATTAACTTTAGGTATTTTTAGAAATACAATTTAATAATAATATTAAGGGAAAGAACATTTTTATTTATATTTTACTTCTAAAACTATTTGATTTAAATTTATTTTTTGTAATTATATTACATAAGAATTTTTTTACACCCAATGCAATGGTATTTGCCTGTCATCTGAACCACACAGCTGGTTGAGATGGGAACACTGTGAATACAAGGCTAGCCTGGGCAATTGGTAAGACCCACATGTCAAAAAACAAAAATGAATAAACTAAAAAACCAAAAATAAGATGAATGATTTTTAAAATTATGAATACTTACATAAAGTGATACAAATAAGAAGTTCCAGTGAGCTATTGCACAGCAGGGTGATTAGAAATAATGACAGTTTTCTATATATTTCAAACAGCTAGAAGAAAGGATTTTGAATGTTTCCATCATAAAGAAATGATGTTTGAGAGGCAGGCATGGTGGTGTACACCTGTAATCCCAGAAACTGGGGAGGCTGAAGCAGGAGGATCTCAAGTTTGAGGCCAGCCTCAGAAATTTATTCAGGCCTTAAGTAACTTAGTGAGATTCTGTCTCAAAATAAAACATAAAAGGGTTGGGGATATGGCTCAGTGGTTAAACACCCCTGGGTTCATAGTGAGACTCTGTCTCAAAACATAAAAAGGGTTGCAGATATGGCTCAGTGGTTAAACACCCCTGAGTTCAATCTCCTTTACCATAAAGAAATGATGTTTGTGGAGATAGACATGTTTAAACTGATTTAAAAATTAATTTATACATGTATACACATGCCACCCCATGAGATAATTTTCATAATTTTGTTTCTGTTAAAAGGACTTAATTTAAATTTAAAAACTAAAATAAAAATTTTCTCCTTAATTTGCTTGAAAGTTGTTATAAAATAATTTAAGGTAATTGTCTAATTGCAAAATGTAATCAAGAATTTTCAGGTTGTAATCATGAAAACTGAAGCACATATATTTTAAATAACTGTTCTAAAACACAATTATATTATTGCAGAAATATTCAATTATCAATTCAAATCTCAATAAAATTTGATTAAAAGTACATTACAAATGTATATGTCTGTTTAATGATCACTCCTTCTGGTTCATAAAATAACTACTTTTCTTTCTATATTTGTCTTGTAATTTGTTCCTTACATTTTCAGTTGCATAATATATATAAAGTATATATTTAGTCCATAGTAAATACTCAGTCTTTCCTTCTGATTTTTCTTCCTTTCCCTCTTTAGTTCTCAATTTACCTTTCCTTACAACTCCTTGCATCTATAAATACACAGTTCAAACAACAGACAGACCAAGATAATAATTATATGAAACATATTTTCCTATTGTTGAAATTATCAATAAAATGATTTTTAACCCTATTCCCAATGTGAAGCTGTAGGTCTCATTGCTTAACCATATAAATTCTCTAGATTAGAATGATATAGGAATGACATAGGAAGTGATATAGAAGACTGAGCACAACTGAACAAGAAATTTGAAAAAAGAAATCTTCCATTGACAGAAATTGCATCTCATAAGGTAGAATTTATCTTCAGAGTTATTTATCTCAACTTCAGTTTAACCTCTTCCTTCAGGGAATTGAAAGGATTTTTAGTTTTATCCAAGGTGCAGGTTTTGGACAATGCACATGATTTAAGTGCAATATATTGTGTACCAAGGATGGATAGCTGTAAATATGTGAGCACTAAAGATACATTTTTGAGATTTTTATGTAAGTGAACTGCTTTCTAGTTAAATAATAGTATATATATTTGTATATCATATACTACATTTCAGATGCTAGTTTTTGTGATCCTCACCAAAAGCCTATGATGTATTTTGTTTTATTTAGCAAGGAGATAGAAATGCACTAGTGGAAAGAACATATCTAAGCTTTCTTAGCTACTTAACATATCTGAATATTCACTGCAGAACATTTGGAAATTTTAATTCTTATATCATCCTTCAATTAAGAGATAATAGCTATTAATATTTTGCCACACATATTAGCATGTGTGCTACAATTGAACCATGAATTTAATTTTTTTACATCATGTTAGAAGCAGAGTCTGTGTGTGGAATCATGCAGCCTACTTATTGACTACAATAGAGTCAGGTGTCACTGTTCCTGTGAACATCAACATGAGCACAATGTACCTAACCTGTGTTACACAGGTTAAAAAAAATGCCTATCGGCCATTTTTTTCTTTCTAACTATAATGGCTACATGTATTCCACCTTTTGTGGGATATTTAACCTTGTTATTTCATTATTTTGGGATCCTTCATTGTTTTTACAATGTGTTGTTATGATAAATAATGAATATCTGTGCATACATAACTATTTGTATTTTAAACAACTTCCTTGTTAAGTATTCACAGTTGAGACATTAAAGATAATCATTTTCAAATTCCCATCTCACTCCATAATGCTCCTACCTTTATTCAGAATGTTGGGGAACCTACAGGTAGTCCCTGTTTTCCAGGTTTATTTCCTTCCCTAAGTCACTTATTATAGGGGATAAAGGAAATGGAAGAGGCAACACAGATATCTACCATTATATCTGGTTCATTATCTTCTTACTCATGTTTTATGTAGGCAAATAGTGTGTAAAATTAATTCACAGGTTAAGAAGTAGGGCGAAGTTATTGGAATATGCCTCAGTGCAAAAAAATGCTCTGGTTTGTAATTTTTAATATAATGTGAAATCTAAATCATGGATAGTATGAAAATTTACTGTTTATGAAATTTGGATGCAATTGTTTCTATTCAGGAAAAAAAATACCTAAAATACATTTTGTGGCCAAACTTAACATTCCTTGCTGGCTGGAGATGCTAACAGATGCTTGGATGAAAACATGCTGTAAGTTTAATTACCTAGATAATTGCTATAACCATCTAGTGGCTTTTGCTATTTAGATCTGCCCATACAGATAATGTGCAATTAATGAGAATTAGCACTGCCAAATTATTGTAAATGTGAGTTATAAAAATGTGATGCCTTATGGTGCAGATTAAATGCACTCAACAGTAATTATTTTTGTAACGAGTGTGACAGAGACAAGTACTCTTTCCTTCCAGAAACTTCCAGTTAAGTAGGGCTTTAGAATTTAGGGAATGAGGAATATACATGTCAGAGGTGACCTGGGATGCCTCCTGGAAAATACTTGGGCTAAAGCTACTTTTAAAAAATGTTACTTAATAGTAAAATATAGTGTGTGTTGTGTATATGTGTGTGTGTGTGTGTGTGTGTGTGTGTAGATTTTGATAAGTACAGAGAGTCATATTTTACCATCACAATCAAGATTCAGAACACATTAGTCACCGTTATGGTTTGAATATGATGTAGACCCCAAAAGCTCATGTTCCCAAAAGACAGAACAGAAATCTTCATAGGTGTAAAGATTATATCACAAGAGTCATAACCTGATCAGTAGATTAATCCATTTGATGGATTAATGGGAAATAACTGTAGGCAGATAGTGTATGGCTGAAGGAGTAGGCCATTGGGGGCATTACTTTGTGGTTTATATTTCTTCCCTTGTGTACACACCCCCCCTTCCCCTCTCTCTCCTGTTCTCTCTCTCTCTCTCTCTCTTTCTGTGCCCCTGCTTTCTGTCTTGAACTGAGCAGCTTTCCTCCACCACACCGTTCTACCATGATGTCCTGCCTCACCTTGAACCAGAGCTATAGAGTAGGCCAACCATGTACCAAAGCTTTGAAACTGAGCTAAAATAAACTTTTCCTCCCCTAAGTTGTTGTCAGATATGTTAATCACAGGAAAATAAAGTTGACTAAAATAGTCACAAAAATTCCCTGGTACTGACCCTTGGGTTTCAACCCCTTTCTCCATCCTCACCCACTGGCAACCAGTATGGTTTTGCCTTTGCCAGATATAATATAAACAAAATATATTATGTAAGTGAAATTGTATAATGTTATCTTTAGGTGTGGCATCTTTCACTTAACTACTTAAAATCTATCCATATTGCTGCCCTTATCAATAGAATGTGTAGATGAATAGTGTTCCATTGATGCAGATATACCACAGTTCATTTATCCGTTTACCTGTTAGAGGTCATATGGCTTCTTTGCAGGTTTTGTTGTCTATTAATAAAATGGCCATAAGTATCTTTCTGTAAGTTTTATGTGAACATAGTTTTCATTTCTCTTGGATAGATGTCTAGAAACGGGATTGCTGGGTGATATGTAAGTGTGTATTTAACTTTATTGCTTTTCTACCAGCAACATAGGAGAGTTTATTCCTTTCCTGCACCCAAACTGTACCTTTATCAGTTTATTGTTGTTTTGTTTGCTTGTTGCTTTCATTTTAGCTCTGCTAATGGAGATGTAGAGATACTTCATTATTTTAAATTTGCATTTCCCAAGTAACAAATGATGTTGGTGATCTCTGACATTTAATTGAGGATATTTACATATTAATTTAATGAGATAATTAAATGGCTGGTTTTAATTCTATTATCTTGCTGTTTTGTTATCTATTTGTTCCATCTGCTGTTTCATTTTTCCTTATCATCTGTCTTCCTTTGGATAAACTGAGTAGTTTTATGATACCATTTTCTCTCTTTTGTGTGTTTGTTAGCTATGTATCTTTGTTTTATCATTTTGATTGTTTCTTTAGGGGTTTGCATTATAATCTTTTGTTTATTACAGTCAACCTTCAAGTGGATTTTTATCATTTCACATGTATACAGTAGCATACTTTCATTCTCCCACCTATTTTTATGCTGTTGTTGGAAAATGTTTCCCTTGTACATCTGCTAAAAATCTCCAGAATACATTGTATCATTGTTGTTTAAACAATTAATTGAAGAGATGTAAGTAGTTAGGAAAAATCGTATGTGGTTCCCCACAGAGTTTCCGCATCTGGTGCTCTTTAGACCCCTATGTAGATGCACACTTTTATCTGGTATAATTCACCTTCCAAATTGAAGTAGATACTTTAACATACTTTTATACTCAAGTGTACAGGTGGTAAATTATTTTAGTTTGGGATGTCCGAAAAAGTCTTGAAATTACCTTCATTCCAAAAGATAATTTGAGAACAGAATTCATTATTGTAATGTTTCTGTACCATGCAGCATCTACCAAACATTGATCCTAATAAGAAACCTATTGCTATCCTTTCTTTTGTTTCCCTTGTTGGTGAAGAGTGAACCCAGGACCTTGTGCATGCTAAGCAAGAGCTCTCCCATGGAGCTACATGCTCATCCCTGCTTACTAATCCTTTTTTTTGGGGGGGCGGGGCGCTACTGGGGATTGAACTCATGGGCACTCAACCACTGAGCCACATCCCAGCCCTATTTTGTATTTTATTTAGAGACAGGGTTTCCCTTTTGCTGAGCTGGCTTTGAACTTGTGATCCTCCTGTCTCAGCTTCCTTAGCCACTGGGATTATAAGTGTGCCCCAAGGTGCCTGGCTCCTGCTTGCTAATTCTTGACTAGATGTCAGATATTGTACATTTTATCATGTGGGTTTTCTATAAATTTGTATTCCCATAAATTTTCTTGAGGTTTATTTTCAAGATGCTATTAAGTTACCTGTAGTCAAATGTTCCTTTCTGGTCCTCCTTTCAACATGTATTAGGCAGGCCTGGCCAAGTGCTCAGTCTAGGCATAATAACATCCACTACTTAAACAAGGCTTCTTTGTGTGCTTTACCCAGTGCCCTTGGATCATTGTTTTTTTCCACTTGGCAGGTAGAAACTGACACCATTTTTGTCCCTATGTTGGTGTTTAGAATCTTATCCTAAGTAAAACAAAAAAGTCTCAAAAAGAGATTTTCGAACTGAGGAAACATCCCTTTCTTATAATTTGATATGATATATATGGATTAAAATATATGTATTAAAATTATACATATGGATTAAAATTAAAAACTAGATTGTATTTAAATTTTAGTGATTATTTATCAAAGGACTCCTTCCATTATTTTTATTAAAGTTTACACTTTATAAAGGTAATGTGTTCATTTCTGTGAATTTATGGTCAGCAAAACATTAGAAATGTAATATCAGTGTTTTTTTTGAGATTAAAAAAGTAAACACAATATTCTTCTCAAAGCAGTTCAACTATATCACATTATCTCCTAAATCATAGTGGTTTCATTTTTTATTGTTTGGGGAGAAAGAACTATTGATAATAGAATAAAAAGATAAGGTGACAAAATTAGAGTCATAGTGAGGAAATTAGATGGCTGTTTGCATTGTGAAGAGAAACATCTTTTCTCATATGTTTTGGTGAAAATTAACTTTGGCAGGCATTACAAACCTGCTTAAACCTTTATAATACTTTCAGAGGCTTTATAAAGTGTGGGATCTTTAACAAAGATGTATATTTACTATGTTAATAATAGAATATATGTCAATGGTCATAAGGTTATGCATTTTCATTCTATTTTAGAAAGAAACAAAAACATAGTTGCCTTCATATTATGTTATAGATATGAAACAGAAAAATTATTATATGACTGAGGCAATGTATCTAATGACATATTTATTGTACTTGATAAATTTAAAATGAGGTGAGTCTAGGAAATTCAGTGCATTGAAGGTATATTCAGTGATAAGAAGTGGTGACCAGTTGACATAAATGTATATACATTTTTGGGGGAGAATAGAAAAATCATTCATCCACTTATTTCTTAATGGAAAAGGATGATGTCTGATTTTTTGATTATACATAGTTATTCTAAAGATAGATGTACACATTCTACTCTCTGATAACAACAAAAAACTACTTTACCAACATCTAAAAAATCTTCCACATTGAAGTGTTGTTATTTCACATTTACTGCTACAGTATTAAAATGGAATTTTAAACTGCCTTTATTATTTCAAATGGAAAATATTGTACTATCTTTTATCAATTTGATAAATAAAGATAAGTGTCTATATTTTATGACTTTTAAGACTTCTAAGCAGATGTTAAAAATTAGTTTATTTAAAAAATGAATGATTTAAACTGAAAATGCTCTTGAGTGTTCTCAAAATGTGTTCAATGGTGTCTTAACCAAGCAGGCAGGAGCCTGAGAGTCATGGCCCTCCTGAGCTATAGCTCTGCATGTCACATTAAGTTGAGCTGCCACCACCTGTGTAGCCCCTTTAACAAGGTGGCTGTTGCTGATACAGATATTTTTCATTTATTTCTACTATTTTACTTTGTCTTTTATTGATATTTTACCATCCTTTTCTCATTTTAGCTGATTACTTTTTTTGAGAGCTTTGCAAGACATTAAAAGGGAAGTATGTAGCCTGAAAAGATGTCTTATCTTGCGTTTGAAGATAGTCTTCAAGTACTATACACCCAATCTCTCCAAGTGATAGAACACATTAGATATTGTTATTTCCATTTTAATAGATTGCAAAAAAAAATGACTGATTAAATAATTTAGGCAAAATTGGCCTATACAATTTATTTCACCCTTCTTTGGAGGTGGTCATGAATGAAGTAATGGCCTGGCCACTTAGTGAATATAGGTTAAGCTATTTCAGTGTCCAACTATGTCTTCCATACAATGTAATCTTTCCAGTAAAGCAACAAGTACATATGCTGAAATGGAGAATTTCTTCTTCATCAATGTTATGTCTGTTTCATCCCTACATGACCAAATGAGATGGAGAGGATTTGATCCTGTAGGTTTGTTGGAAATCCCTGCATTTGGAGAACTATTAGTTGCAGGCATAGACTCTCCTAATATTTATATAAAAAGGAATTAAAATTTGTTTTTTTACTAATCAATATCTTTCTCTCGTTTTTCTCTTTCACAGACCACCGTTCTGCAGGTATAATTTTACACTTAAAGAAGGACAGGAAGTATTTCTTAAACTATATGCATGTACAGCAAAGAATATTTAAATTCCTCCTCCCATCAAATGTAAACTTATTTGTGAATTAAAGAACTTGTGAATTGGAACAATGTCATCAGTCTTTCTTTTAGAATGCATTGTTCAATCAGATATATCTAGTTCTTAAGTAAATTTTTAAGGATCAAAAATATGGAAAATAACAATGCATATGAAAAAGTATTCTGAAAAGATTCTAAAATCTATTTATTTCTCTTCTTATCTACTTCCTAAATCATAAATTTACCATTGAATGTTTACCTCAATTTGTTATTTTAGTAAGTATGTTAAAATATTTTCTAAAGGAAAAATGGTGAAGAACTTAGTGGGTCACTTCTAATCAGTATTATTGTACAACTCTGCAGTAATAAATCAATTTTTAAAAAATTTATAAATTTTGTTATTTGGAGAAATTACTTGGATTAATGTGAACTTTGTAAATATAAATACTTGGTATTTTTGGTAAGGTTTTGTAAATAAAGGTTTTGCTTGTATGGAAAATAATAAATAAATAACTTGTAGGCCTCTAAACTTATGTTTAAATCCTGTGTCCATCACTTATTAATGATGTAATCTTGAATAAGATAATTTACTTTACCATGTCTCAGTCATCTAAGGAATTTTTGTGAAGATTATCTCAATAAAGCAATCTGAATAGTGTATGTCTATAATAATGATAATAAAAATGAGGATAAATACTACATATGTTTATCATTGTGTTCTTGGAAAATATTAATTCATTTAATATTATAAAAACTCATGAAGTTATTCTTATTACCTCCACTGATGAAGAAACTAAGGCCTAGAAATGTTCACAGACTTTCTAAGGATCACACACAGAACCAGAGTTCAAACCTAAAATGTTTGAGTCCATAGTTTATGTTTCTTCAAAGTTTGATGTGTGTTAGTTATGTGATAGCCATATTTACTAATGGTCACATTCAAAATAATAATCTAAACATCCTTGGCATTCTCCAACTTATCTGTTCAGTCCAAGCATTTCTGGGCAAGGATCCCTCTCACTTATGTTTCAATACCCTGTATTTTATGTGTTCCTCAAGCACACTATCAATAATAGTCAATATCTATGGTATTAATTGCTTCCTCTTATGGTCTGGATATGAATGGTCCTCCCATAAACTCATGTGATAGACAACACAGGAATGTTCAGAGATGAAATGATTAGATTATGTGAGTGGTAACCTAATCAGTGGATTGATCCATTGGATGGATTTATACTTTGAAAGAACTACTTTCTGGGTGATAACTGGGGCATGACAGAAAGAAGTAGGGCTGTGAGGCATGCTCTTAGGGATTATATCTAGTTCCTGTGGTTTAAGCTTCTCTCTTTCTGTCTGCTCTCTGGTTGTTATAAGGTAAGCGGCTTGCTTTCACCAGACCCTTCTGCCATGATGCTTTGCCTTACCTGGATCCCAGAGCAATCAAGTTGGCTAATCATGGACTAAACCTCTGAAACTGTGAACCCAAAATAAACTCTTCCTCCTCTAATTTGTTATTGTCTGGTGTCTTAGACACAGAAATGAAAAGCCAACTAACACACCTCCTGTATTAGTTTTTCAGGGCTTCCAGAACACAATGCCAGAGACTGAGTGGCTGACGCAACAGAAATGCATTTTCTCACAGTTCTGAAACCTGGAAGTTCAGGATCAAGGAGTTAGCAGGTTAGGTTTCCTGTGACGCCTCTCTCCTTGTCATGCAGATGGACACCTTCTTGCTGTGTCTTCACATGGTCTTTCTTATGTGCATATTCATCTTTGTGTCTCTGTATCCAACTTTCCTCTTATTGTAAGGGTGCCAGTCAGAATGGATTAGAGCCTACCCCAATGGCCTCATTTTAAGTTAATCATCACTATAAAGGTCTTATCTCTAAATAAAGTCACATTCATAATTAGAGAGGACTAGGGTTTCCACATATGAATTGTAAGGGGACACACTGGAGCATGTAACACTTGCCATGATTCTTTAGCCCCATTATGGCAACCTTTGCCTAATTTTCCACTTGAAGGTAAACTGGGGCTATTGTTGGTGTCCACTTGGAAAACACTATGAAGGCCCTTGAGGTATCAGTTGTGTGCTCTGAGCAGAAGAACAAAGATGCTTCACTGTTGCCCTAAGAATTTAAGAAGTGCTGCCTGCACATCTATTATTATCTGACTATACTTCATGAAAACAACTCCTTTGATTTTTGCTGCAGCCCTTCATTCCATAGGTCCCTGACTGTAGTCCACAGAGATAGCTTCTCTCTTCTCTGCTACTTACACTTCTGCTCAGAGGCTTTCTACATTCTTAAACAAAACCACATACTCTTATGTGTCATTTTTCTAATGACCCACTCCATTAATTTTCGAGATTTTCCTGGAAACTTTTGAATCTCAAATTGATAATAGTAAAATTAAATGAAATAAAAGTACCACAGATATACTACTAGGGATGGAAATCTCATTTAGTATTCCTGATTGCTTAGGTATCAGGGAAAACAGTAGCCTATTTTTCTCATAGGATATTAGACCTCTTCACCTTCATAAGGAAAATCGCCACAAGTGATTCAGTCTTCTAAGGATAGCTCAAACATGAAAATGTTTACAGGTTTTCATATTGCCATTCCTTCTCAGGTATCCTAATTCCTTCCAGCATTTTTCAAGGCAAAGGTTGACCTGGATAAAGAGCCTATGGAACTTGCATTTATGGTGGTGAGGGAAATAAAATCTTGTGACCCTCAAGTTTATAGCCCCCAAACAAATAATTTACTCATATTTTTCCCCAAATTACAGACCCTGTAAATTATGAAATAGAAGTAAGGAGGGAAAAATGCACTTTTTGGAGGACCATAGTGAAACACAGGTATTCTAAAACAATTATCTGGGACAACGAAAGAACAAGTAATCAGTATGTACAAAATATTTTATGCCACCTTGCCTTGACAATGTGATGCTCTGGGTCAAATACAGAAAGTTGTGAAGAGACTAGATGAGTCAATTCTTTATTCCTTAGATGCCTACTCAGCACAGGTCACAGAACATGACAGAACACTACCTTTCAAAACCTCTCAAGAAGGCAGTTTGAGTATATTTAGGTTAATGTTGTATATAAAATTATTTAGTTTAATTAAATAATACCTATTTTATTAATGTAATTTATTTGAGTTTCCATTGAATTATGAACTTCATATAAAAACCTCATCAATAAAACAATCTTTGTTACCCACAAAGGTCCACTGAAATGGTGAGTGAATACAATTCAGGTCAACTGGCTTTTTGGTTTTTGTTTTTTGTTTTAAACACTTCAAAAAATTGAAAAAATAATTATATTACCTAGATGGGCTATAATATCATTCCAATTTACTGAATAATTATTTAAATGTGTGTGTGGCCAATATATATAAGGCACAATTATATTAGTGTATGTACAATTAGTTATATTAATAAAAGTGTTGTGGCTCATAGTATTTTTGGCTTTTGCATTAATCCTGTTCTTTCACAGTATTACTACAATAATAGCAAATACACAATAAGTACTTACTGTGTTAGTCAGTTTTCCATTGCTGTGACAAAAATATCTGAGAAAACAAAAGGAGGAAAGACTGATTGTAGTTCATGGTTCCAGAGGTTTCAGCAGATGATCAACTGGCTATGTTGCTTTGGGCCTGTTGGAAGGCAGAACATCATGGTGAGCATACATACTTGGAGAGTTCTGTTCACCTCATGGTGACTGGGAAGCAAAAAAAAAGAGAGGAGAGGAGGAGACTGGGTTCCAATATCCCCTACAAGGACATGCACCAGTGACCTCACTTCCTTCCATTAGTCTTCACCTCTTAAAGGTTCCACCACCTCCCAATAGTGCCATCAAAATGGGACCAGTCCTAAACACATGATCCTTTGGGTGACATTGAAGATTCAAACCATAACACTTACTGTGTACCAATCTGTGTTGTAAGTCCTTACTTGCAATGTCTTGTGGATCCTTGTAAAATGCCTTATGGAGAATTTTCAGTGACTGAGAGAAAACAAAAAGGAAAAAAACTCCTTTGGATGACTGAAAATACTGGAAAAACTTTATTGTGTTTTGATTGTCATCTATTAAGTAAATAATGAGCATTGCATAAATTCATTAATGAATAAATTAATGAATAGATGAACAAGAAGTCAAATCCTCTGCAAAGGAAACCTAGGACAATAAGGGCAATCGGGTTCTAAGAAACTGTGATGTGGCTGGTGTTTGCCAAGTGACCTGGAATTTGCTGAATATGACAATTTTGCCAAGTTGACAGACATACTGTTTTTTTTATGTGTGCTTTTAGGTTCTTAGGATAAAGACACTGCTAAAATTTCCCAAATACATGACAAATACAACCTGCTTCTTCAGGTGACCTAACCATAGTTAAAGAACATTGGGGAATGGTTCTGGAGTTATGAGATATAGGACTGCAAAGCACAAATAACATTTTCATTCATAATTTTTTCCCAGTGAACATGTGGGACATGAAAAAATGAGAAAATCTGCTAGGTGAACAGCTGGTCATGCAGATGGTGTTGATGAACTGAATTTGGATTTCTGTATCATGGCTTAAGTTTCTGGAAAGCTAGACTCTTGGCTTAAGGTAGGATTTTATCTCACAGGGACGTGGAAGAATGTATTTGCATTCAGGCTAGCAGTCATGATTAAAGTGCTTTAAATGGAACACAACATTGCAGAAAGTGTTTGAAGATTCAAAGCAACCAATCATTCTCCCAGATTCACTAGGATTCTACTGAATACTCTTCTATTTCTTTGGTCCTCATTAGCACATTACAGTTCTTAGCTCGGATTTGTCCTCACACTTTTCTTCCCATTTTCTTTGCTTTCTTTGTGATTAATTTATCTGTCCCAACCCTAATACTACATTTACCTTTGCTTCCTGCCTTGTTTACTAGAGATTTTAGTCCATGTCTGTGTTCTAACCTGGCTGGTACAAGTCTCTGTTTACTTGTCTGTATCCATCATGAGAATGTGAGCTTCCTGGGAGTAGGAAGTTTTAGATTGTGTATCTTTGTATTGTTAGGTCTCAGTGAATGGCTGGCTTATTATACAGGAACCATGAATATTTGTTCAATGACAAATGCAAAATAAAATAAATGAAGCAGGAAGTTTTTCTTTCTTTCTTTTTATTTAGTGGGGAAAGAGTGGGCAGACACCAGCCATTAGAGGCTATTTAAAAGAACAAGATGTTACAAGTACTTCTGGTTGGAGGTCAGAGAGCTCTCATTGTGCAGCAAATTGGAGTTTATCTCTCTTAAACACTTTTTTTAAGAATGTAGTAAAACCAGATTTCAGTATTAGCTGATTTTAGTCAGGACAAATATAATATTTAATAATGATATGCATTTAGAATTGAAAATTTAAAAATTCTCCCACATATATTGGTAAAGTAGTAATACGCTAAAATCTAAACACATAGAGAAACATCAGGTTTTCCCTTCATAGTATTTTAAGGATAGAGATGATTTGAAAGCAAATACACAAAATTTACTGCAGATATAAATTCTGAAATCGCTGGACCTTTATCAGTTGAACTTGTCAAACTGCAAAATAATTCGCACTTTCCAATACTTGGTAAAGTTGTTTTGTTCCTCATAACTTGGTAGAGAGATGTTTACTTGGAAAAATGTGGAAAAATTTTTCAAGATGAGAATTGTTGAAATGTATGAAGAATGGGGATTAGGGACACACATAGCGGTAGAGCACATGCCCTGGGTTCAATCATCAGCACCTCAGAAATAGAGGAAGAAAGATGAATGAAGACTAGAAAATAGGCTTGTTCTTAGCAGAACATTCTTTGAGACAGGAGCATGGGGGAGAAAAAGAGAATATTTGTAGAGAATATTTGTGAAGAAAAAGAGAAAATTTGTGAAGAATATATTGTATTTTAATGATCAAAGCAACTGTATTTTCACAACTCTCTGACCCAGGACAATGCACCCAGCTCAGAAGAAACTATTACAAAAGAGAAAATACAGTTTCACAAAATAAACACAGGGACTATCTTATTTCACCCCATTTTACAATAAATTGCCCTAAAAGTAACATTTAATTGATAATTGTAGATTTGATTATACATAGTTTTTAATATAAGGTAAAGAAAAAAATATTTGGAAGCATGTCAGGGTTATGACCACGTGCTCCATTTACCCTTCTCTCTCTTCTCATAGAACAAGTCAAGAAAAGAGGGAACCTAGATTTGAAAATCTCTGCAGTCCAGGAAAATTAATCATAATCTTCCAAATTCCAAGAGAAAATTTTAGTAATCAAACAAAAATAGGACATTAACGTGGACAATATTGCCAGCAGCAGAAGCAGGGGAAGAGGTTGACGTGCTGCCTTCCGATTTCTTTTCTAAGCAAAGGAATATTGTTATTTATCTACCAGCACACAATTGCTTTCTGACATCAAGATAATTTCCACTGTGCATCACATTCACCCTATTTATTTTACTTTATACTTGTCGTAAGGCCACAAATCTAAGAAAATTACACCTTAGGTAACAAATACAGACAGGCAATCACGGCTTTTTTTCTCATGGTAGATGTTTTCAGTAATGGCCCCAAGTTAGTCAAACCTCACTGTCTCCATTCTTACAAGTAACTTACCCAAAAACACCCACTCTTAGCTTGTCCATATGTCTTACTTTGGGTACTGAGATGAGAGAAAACAGGACACAAAGTAGACCTGACAAGTTTTTGTTGCCCTTGGGTCTAGAGGCATCATGTTAAAATTCCCAAGCTAGTCTGCTGGAAAGATGAGACGGAGTGGAAGAGAACTGAGGCAACAGCTGCCACCGACCAGATTGACCACAGACAGAATGGCAGAGTAAGTGCAGACCCGACAAAACACACAACTGACACACAGAATCATGAGCTATGTCAAGCAATTGTCGTGTTAGGATGTAGTTTAAGATGGTTTGCTATGAAGGAAAAGTAAGTAATGTATCTTCTAAAGTATAAAAGAAGAAGAGCACAGAAGGTACCAAGAAAAATCTGGGCCACCTCTAGGAGGATGTGACATAGAATGCATAAGGTAGGAGCCTTTAAACAGGCACACTCATTTCTTCATTCTTTCATTGCTTCTTCAAATATGCATTAAATGCTTATTATGTGTCTGATGGATGGCTGGAGACATACCCATGAACAAAGGACACTAAATTCTTCACCTATGGAGCTTGGGTTATAGTGAATAAAGCAGAAAATAAACAAAGTAATAAAAATACGATTTCAGAGGCTGATAGGGCAGTGAGAAAAAATTGTTAGTGAATTTGTGATATTAGGGAGACAGAGTTAGTGGAGGTGGTCAGGGAAAGTTTTTCTGAGAAGGTAGTTTGAGGACAGAAGTTTGGAGGTCAAGATAGAGCCACTAAGGTGAAGGTCAAGGGTAATACTTTAGACAGAGGGTACAGCAAGCATGAGAACAGGAGATAAGAAAGTGTGTTGGGGAAAAAGGAATAAGGTCAGCAGAGCTGGAATCTTAGAAACCCAGAGACACGGTTGTAGAAGTTGAGGCTGGTAACATTGGCAGGATCCAACTTTTAACATATTGGCTATGTTAGCAGTTTGGATTTTATTCTAACTAGGATTGGGGCAGGATGGTGAGACTGTTCGTATTACATTAACAAAAGAGTTCTTGGTAGCTCAGTAAGCTTGGCAGCAGTGCATGCACTGAGAAGGCTGAACGATCATGCTAGCTTGAGCCACGTGGCTTGGGTGGAAGTAGTGTTGGATTCAGGTGTTTTGCAGAAAAAATCATAACAAGGTCAATTTTTTAAACATGAAGAATGATGAGAAGAGGTAAGTTAAGAATGGCTCTTAAGTCTTAATCTGGATATAATTGTAACACGGTGGTAAATTTAACTAGATTGGGCAAACTGGGAAACAGGAAGATTTTGGTGGGAGATGGTGGGGTAGGCATTAGTAATTTGGACATTTAAGATTTGAGATAACTAACAAAAATAGATCCAATGGAGAGAGCTAGTGGGTCTTTGGAGATCGCAGGTGTGGAATAAGACAAGCAAAGTTAAATAATCAGAATTTTCTTCAGCTCATCACATCTACACTAAAACGTGCAAAATATTTGGTCTATAGTGGGCATTTCAACATTGGTCTCTGACAACTTGAAACAAAGACATGAACTAAAGAAGTTGAACACTGACGGTGAGCAAGAAGGAACCATTTTCTTCTACAGCTGACAACAGCTATACTGGAGATTTAGTAAATATGAAAATCAAAACAAATCGATACTTCTGTGTAAGTATTCTGAAACAAAAAAAGGGTGAAACCATATTAAATTTGAGTTATGAAAGAAAAAGTTTTCTGGGAGAAATAGGTGAAAATTTTATATATGAAATATTTATTATGAGAAGCCAATAATATTTTAGAAAGTCTCTATTGAGTTCTCAAAAATAAGAACACCCAGAGGATAAAGAATGGATGAAAAATATGGCAAAATCCAATACACTGCTATAAAAATGGGAAGTGACAGAGATGTTAAAAGATATGGAGAATTACAGAAATATGTGAAGGAAATTAAAAATCAATAGTTTTAAATGAGAAGTAATATGTACTACAAAATATATCATGAATGATATTTCAAAAATTTGAGAAATGCTTTTAAAATGGAAAGGAAATATTGAAATGACAAATGATAAGTAGGAATGACAAAGACTAAAAGTTCAGATTAAAGATAATTGGTATTTCTGAACACATCCAGAGTAGAATAGAAAAGATAAATTTAAAATATAATTAAAAATACTAAAATATAAAGTAGTTTGACATAAAACATTAAGTAGCCTGGTAAAATTAATTAAGCTGGAACAATTAACTATATCCATACTATTGCTTTTAGGGATAAAGAAAAGAAGCCAATAATGACTAAAAACTTAATTGTGGCCACTTCAAATCTATTGAGAAATAGAAACAATTGAAGTTGAAGAAGGAAAACAGATGTAAAAATTGTTATGTGGGAATAAAATATATAAGACAAATATGTTTATGATGTAGGTGCAAAAGTAGACAATCTGAGGAATGAAGAATGAAAGGATTTTGGAACATGGAGATCACTGTCAGAAAAAAGAAAGTGCTGGTGGAAGGGGTTTCCTCCACTGAAATACGCATTTATTTAATTTTAAGTAAACATAAAATTAAAGAAAATATTTGAGCAAATGGTAGAATTAGTTGACAGCATAAAAATTAATTTAAATCTGGTTTTATAATTTCAGATGACAACAAGAAAGAAGGCTAATTATTGAGAAATGGAGAAGGGAAATAACAGAATATTAATTTACTCATAAGACCCAGAGGGAAACTGTAAATGAGATTTTGGAAACGTAAGTCCAAAGCATTTTAAAATATTAAAAACATGAATAAGGGCGGGGAGGGGGAGAGGGGAAGTTGGTCTTTCTTAATCTAACTGTTTCATCCACAAATTTGCTAACACTTGGGTCTTACTTATCTCTCTTTGGCTATTCTGGGCAGCTGAACTTGATATTTTGCTGCTTGCAGGATTGAAAAACCTCCTTGTTTTTCATGATTTAATAAATATTCTGTGCATCTTTTCAGTTTTCACTTTTTCTCATGTCTTTTTTTTTTCTTCTCTATTGTGTTTGAACAACTCTTCAGAGAATTAATTCTTCTGGGAGGAAAACAAACAAACAAACAAACAAACAAAACCCAAAATAACAAAACTGAAGGTCAAATTGTTCACAAGGAAGCAAATTTGTTCTATCACTCTCACGAATTTATGGTGAAGCAAGGGAGCTTGAAACCGGAGCTACCTGCTTATAATTCTCAGAAGAATAGGCAGAAAAAATAAAACATCAAGTGTTAATTCATTCCCCTGTAACCAAACAAAAACCATACCCTACTTAGTAACAAAGAAAAAACAAGAAAATTATTGGAAAGCATAATATAAGGAAGTTTAGAACAATACAATAATAGCAAGAACAAACATGTTGGGAAAAGAAATAAAATCAGGTCCAATTTAAAGATGACGAATCAATGCTTGAATAAGCTGCATGCAAATGATACATAGTCTTGGAATGTGAAATGATTAATAAAATTACTAGAAATGGATACAAAAAATGACCCATAATCATAGAGGCAGAAAACACTCCTTTTAGATATTTTCAGATACAAGGGACCCAAAATGCATATAAAGCATTTGAATAATTTATGAACATGTGTCTATATATGTACTTAGTACTTTAAAACATTTAATAAATATTTTCTAGTATTTTAGGAAATTTTACAAAATTATGTACCTTCCTGGTCAATTGGTAGTTATTAGACTATAAGGAAAAAGTCTTGATAAATATTCCAAAGATAAAATATTTATAATGCATTTTTAAACTATGATGCCATGAACTAAAATTTTATAATTTTAGAAAGATGCTAATACTTAGAAATTTAAAAATGTTCTACCAAGTAACTAAGTGTCAAAGAAGACAGTGAAAAAGTTAGATACATTATTAGCAAATAATGTAAATTCAACATTATATAATGAATGTGACCAGTGATTCTCAGAATCAGTTTGAACTCTGAAGTTCATTAAGATAAAAAAGTAAATAATCCCATACAGAAAAACAAAAGAATAGCAACAAATAAACTTTCAAATTATTTGACAATACTCAAGGAGGATAAGCCCACACATGTACTAGGTGCTTTCAAAACAGGAGAAAAGGCATAATAAAAGAAATAAGATATATTTTGATAAAATTTTTTAAACGTTCATTGAAAGTGCTTATAAAGATGTTTAATATGAAGAATGTAATCTGCTTATAATTTTGTGCAAAGTTAGAAAAATTATGATTGTAATAATTTTTTTTTTCTATTTGCCTCAACAAATGAAATATGCTTTTCTAGTGATATAAATCATGAAATTTTTATGTAGAAAAATATCACAATTTAGGCAAATGAATCTCTTTGTAAGAAATTTAGATACTTATTAATATTTGACTTATTAATATTTGACTCCCACAAGCCTTTGTTTCTTGGCTTGTTTGCCTATCTGCAAATGGTGTTTTCCCTGTGTGTCTGCCTATGTCTGTGTGTACTCTTTTGTTAAGGGCCCAGTCTGGGATTTAGGGCCCAAACTAATCCAGTGTGACTCCATTCTAACAGATTACATCTACAAATAAATAAATCCAAATAAGATTTTAGATGAACAAGATTTCATGGACATATTCAATTCAGTAACTAAAAAAGAAAAAATATAAAACTTCCATTTCTCAGAAAATGGAAGAACAAGATAAAATTTTATTAAACTAGCATTTTAATATTTTTTATTGAAAGTATTAAATATTTTTATTACAAATATTGAAAAATTTATTGAAATATTGAAAAAAGTTATTTTTGTTTTCAGATGATAATACCATGATAATACAAAATAGAATCAGCTGCCCTTAAATAAGAATGGTAGGATATAAAAGAATGTTTAGAAATTAATAATTTCCCAATATAACTAGTTAGCAAGAGATGTAAAAGAGATGTAATTTATGTTGGAAATAAAGTATAGCATATTTGATATATTATTTTTATGTAATGTCAGTTGTATTTTCTGTTTATAAAACATAATCATAGCAAATTGGTAAAAATAAACTTCACAAATTACAAAGTTCTTTTATAGTCAAAATTTCTCTTAAATTTATGTTTCTCTTAGTTCACAGATTCTTTTTTTAATTAATTTATTTAAATGCATTTCAAGTCATAGTACATATATAGAGCTCAATTTTTCCATTTCTGTTTGCCAACCAGATAGAGTCACACCATTTGTGTCTTCATACATGCACCAAAGGTAGTGATGACCATCTCAATCAACCTTCTTTACTACACCCATTCCCCTTTCCCTCCCCCAACTTCCCCCTTCCCCATCCAGAGTTCCTCCATTTCTCCTATGTTCCCCATTCCCACCCTGCTTATGAATCAGCATCCACTAATCACAGAGAACATTCGGCATTTGGTTTTTTGGGATTGGCTTAGTTCACTTAGCATAACGTTCTCTAATTCCATCCATTTACTTGCAAATGCCATAATTTTATTCTCTTTTATTGCTGAATAATATTCCATTGTGTATATGTACCAGAGTTTCTTTATCCATTCATCTATTGAAGGGCATCTGGGTTGCTTCCACAGTTTTGCAATTGTGAATTGTGCTGCTATAAACAATGAAGTGGCTGTGTTATTGTAGTATGCTGTTTTTAAGCCTTTAGGGTATAGGCCAAGGAGTGGAATAGCTGGATCAAATGGTGGTTCCATTCCAAGTTTTTTAAGAAATCTCCATACTGCTTTCCAGATTGGTTGCACCAGTTTGCAGTACCACCAGCAATGTTTGAGTGTGTCTTTTTCACTGCATCCTCGACAGCACTTATTGTTGCTGGTATTTTGGATAGCTGCCATTCTGACTGAGGTGAAATGAAATCTGAGAGTAGTTTTGATTTGCATTTCTCTAATGGCTAGAGATGATGAACATTTCTTCATATATATATTTATTGATTGTATATCTTCTTCTGAGAGGTTTCTACTCAGCTCCTTAGCCCATTTATTGATTGGGTTGTTTGTTTTTTTGGTGTTAAGTTTTTTGAGTTCTTTATATATCCTGGAGATCAGTGCTCTATCTGATGTGCGTGTGGCAAAAATTTGCTCCCAGAATGTAGGCTCTCTGTTCACCTCATTGATAGTTTCTTTTGCTAAGAAGAAGCTTTTTAGTTTAACTCCATCCCATTTATTAATTCTTGCTTTTATTTCTTGTGCTATAGGAGTCTTGTTAAGGAATTTGGGGCCTAATCCAACATGTTGAAGATTTGGACCTACTTTCTCCTCAATTAGATGCAGGGTCTCTGGTTTAATTTCTATGTCTTTGATCCACTTTGAGTTGAGTTTTGTGCATGGCGAGAGATAGGGGTTTAGTTTCATTTTACTGCATATGGATTTCCAGTTTTCCCAGCACCATTTGTTGAAAAGGCTATCTTTTCTCCAATGTATGTTTTTGGCTCCTTTGTCTAGTATGAGATAGCTGTATTTCTGTGCATTAATCTCTGTGTCTTCTATTCTGTACCATTGGTCTACATGTCTATTTTGGTGCCAGTACCATGACGTTTTTGTTAGTATAGCTTTGTAGTAAAGTTTAAAGTCTGGTATTGTAATACCTCCTGCTTCACTCTTCTTGCTCAGGATTGCTTTGGCTATTCTGGGTCTCTTATTTTTCCAAATGAATTTTATGATTGCCTTTTCTATTTCTATAAGAAAGGACTTTGGGATTTTAATTGGGATTGCATTGAATCTGTATAGTGCTTTGGGTAGTATGGTCATTTTAATAATATTGATTCTGCCTATCCAAGAACATGGGAGGTCTTTACATCTTCTTAGATCTTCTTCAATATTTTTCTTTAGTGTCTTGTAATTTTCATTGTAGAGGGTTTTCACCACTCTTGTTAGACTGATTCCCAAGTATTTTATTTTTTTGGAGGCTATTGTGAATGAAGTAGTTTTCCTAATTTCTCTCTCAGAGGACTCATTGCTGATGTATAGCTATGCATTTGATTTATGGATATTGATTTTATATCCTGAAACTTTGCTGAATTCATTTATCAGTTCTAGAAGTTTTCTGGTAGAACTTTTTGGGTCCTCTAAGTATAGAATCATGTCGTCTGCAAATAATGATAGTTTGAGTGCTTCTTTTCCTATTCATATCCCTTTAATTTCCTTTGTCTGTCTGATTGCTCTGGCTAGAGTTTCAAGGACTATATTGAATAAGAGTGGTAAGAGAGGGTATCCCTGTCTTGTTCCAGTTTTTAGAGGGAATGCTTCCAATTTTTCTCCACTTAGGATGATGTTGGCCTTAGGCTTAGCATAGATTGCTCTAACAATGTTGAGGTATGTTCCTACTATCCCTAGTTTCTATAGTATTTTGAGCATGAGAGGGTGCTGTATTTTGTCAAATGATTTCTCTGAATCAACTGATAGAATCACATGATTCTTATCTTTAAGTCTATTGATGTGATGGATTACGTTTATTGATTTCCGTATGTTGAACCAACCTTGCATACCTGGAATGAACACCACTTGATCATGGTGCACTATTTTTTAATATGCTTTTGTATGTGATTTGCCAAAATTTTATTGAGAATTTTTGCATCTAGATTCATCAGGGATATTGGTCTGAAATTTTCCTTTTTCAACGTGTCTCTGGTTTTGGAATCAAGGTGATACTAGCCTCATAGAATGAGTTTGGAAGGGTTCCTTCCCTTTCTATTTCATGGAATAATTTGAGGAGTATTGGAGTTAGTTCTTCTTTGTAGGTCTTGTAGAACTCTGCTGAGAATCCATCTGGTCCAGGGCTTTTCTTGATTGGAAGGCTCTTGATGGCCTCTTCTATTTCCTTGCATGTAATTGATCTGTTTAAGTCATGAATGTCCTCCTGGTTCAGTTTGGGTAGGTCATATGTGTAGGAATTTGTCGGTGTCTTCAGGGTTTTCTATTTTACTGTAATATAAGTTTTCAAAGTAGTTTCTGATTATCCTCTGTATTTCAGCAGGGTCTGTCGTGATATTTCCTTTTTCATCACAAATTTTGATAATTTGGGTTTTCTCTCTCCTTTTTGTTAGGGTGGCTAAGGGTTTGTCAATTTTGTTTATTTTTTCAAAGAACCACCTTTTTGTTTTATCAATTTTTTTGAATTGTTTCTTGTGTTTCAATTTCATTGCTTTCAGCCCTAATTCTAATTATTTCCTATATTCTACTTCTTTTGGTGTTACTTTGTTCTTCTTTTTGTAGGGCTTTGAGTTGTAGTGTCAACTCATTGATTTGTTGACTTTTACATCTTTGAATACATGAGCTTAATGTAATGAACTTTCCTCTTAGCACTGCCTTCATAGTGTCCCAGAGATTTTGGTATGTTGTATCAGAGTTCTCATTTACCTCCAAGAATTTTTTTATCTCTTCCCTGATGTCTTCTGTTACCCATGCATTGCTAAATAGCAAATTATTGAGTCTCCAGGTATTGTAGTGGCTTCTTTCTTTTAAACTATCATTAATTTCTAGTTTCAGCCGATTATGGTCAGATAGAATGCAGGGTAGTATCTCTATTTTTTTGCATTTACTAAGACTTGCTTTGTGGCATAGCATATGATTTATTTTGGAGAAGGATTCATGTGCTGCTGAGAAAAACGTGTATTTGCTTGTTGAAGGATGGAATATTCTATATATATCCGTTAAGTCTAGACCATTGATTGTTCTATTAAGTATTGTAGATTCTTTGTTTAGTTTTTGTTTGGAAGATCTATCCAGTGGTGAGAGAGTTGTGTTAAAATCACCCAATACTATTGTGTTTGGGTCTATTTGGTTCTTTAATTTGAGAAGGGTTTGACAAACATGGGTGCCCCATTGTTTGGAGCATAGATATTTAAGATTGTTATGTCTTGTTGATGTATGATTCCCTTAAGCAATATGAAATGACCTTCTTTATCCATTTTCACTAACTTTGGTTTGAAGTCCACTTTATCCAAAATGAGGATGGAAACTCCTGCTTGTTTACACAGTCCATGTGATTGATAAATTTTTTTCTATCCTTTCACTTTCAATCTGTGAGTGTCTCTTTCTATGAGATGAGTCTCTTGGAAGCAGCATATTGTTGGGTCTTTTTTTTAAATCCGATCTGCCAGTCTGTGTCTTTTAATTGCTGAGTTTAGGCCATTGACATTCAATGTTATTATGGAGACATGGTTTGTATTTCCAGACATTTTGATTTATTCTTAGTTTTTGACTTGGCTGGGTTTCTCCTTTGTTTGGCCTTTAGTGTAGTTCCTCCCTCTGCAGGTTTTCATTGTTGTTTATCATTTCCTTCTCATGGAATATTTTACCAAGAATGTTCTGTAGTGCCGGCTTTCTTGCTGGTATATGCTTTGCCAAGATCTTCTTGCTCTCAGGGTCTGGGTTGAGAAGTTTGCAGTGATCCTAATTGGCTTCCCCCTATATGTAATCTGATTTCTTTCTCTTGTGGCTTTTAAGATTCTCTCCTTATTCTGAATGTTAGGCGTTTTCATTATGATGTGCCTTGGTGTAGGTCTGTTGTGATTTTGAACATTTGGTGTCCTGTAAGCCTCTTGAATTTGATTATCCTACTCATTCTTCATATTTGGAAAGTTTTCTGATTTTATTTCATTGAATAGGTGGCTCATTCCTTTGGTTTGGAGTTTTATGCCTTCTTCTATCCAAATAATTCTCAACTTTGGTCTTTTAATATTGTTGCAAAGCTCTTGGATGTTCTGTTCATGGCTTCTTACCGTCTTCACTGTGTGGTCAACTCTATTCTCAAGGTTAAATATTTTGTCTTCAGTATCTGAGGTTCTTCTTCCAAGTGGTCTAATCTGTTGGTGATGCTTTCTATTGAGTTTTTAATTTGGTTTATTGTTTCTTTCCTTTCAAGGATTTCTGTTTGTTTCCTTTTCAGGATCTCTATCTTCTTATTGAAGTTATCTTTTACTTCCTGTATTTGCCTATGTATCTCTTTATCGAAATGATATTTTGCTGACTGGGCTTGCTCTCTTATATCATTCTTTAAGTCACAGAACATTTTAATTATGTACATCCTGAACTCCTATTCTGTCATTTCTTCTGCTGTACTGACCATGGATTCTAATAGTGTTGTATCTTGGTTTGTTTGAGGCACTTTTTTCCCTTGTTTTTTCATTATGTTTGTGTGTCTTTCCTTCTAGCTCTGCTGATCCAAGGTGTTACAGTTTTTACTCCTATTATATTTTCCCTGTAGGGTTTCAATACCTCTCCATTGAAGGGGGGACCAATATTGATTGATCTCAATACAAACAATATATAGTTTCAAACCAAGCACCTCCTAAAAGCTCCCAAATACATTTACAGTTTAGTCACAATATACAACAATTACGAGTTCCTTTAACATCTATTGTGTAAATAATAGGTTTGAATAAAGGTGTATAGTTTCTGTTGGTGGGCTAGGGAAACTTGAGGGTGGGGTGTAGGATAGAATGTTGGGGTAGTAGGAAGTGAGGATATAGTTATTAGATCTTAGAAAGCATGAAAAAGGAATCTAAGAGAAGTTGGCTCTTACTATAAAGAGTGACAGAGAGTTGGGGAAGACCAGTAAGGAGGAAGAAAAGAGGGTACAGCTAGTGAGGAGACATGGGAGTAAGAAAAATAAAACCTATGCAAGTTGGAGTTAAAAGACTATATAATACCACTCTAGTATACAGTTCAGAAATCCCAATCTACTATATCCTACTGTATAACAGACACTTGGTTTCACAACTATTGGGGATTAGAGAGTAGGAAAAAAGCGAGAGAGAAAAGAGTAAAGGAAAAAGAAAGAAAGGAGAGAAGGAAAGAGCAGAGAAATAAGACAAAAAGGTTAGACAAGAGGAATCTAGGCGAAAAAGATAAAGGATAAAATAAAATGTAAGAATTAATAAAAAGCCTCAATGTAAATAAACAGGTATGCTTCCATTCACCTCCAATAGGTGGCATTGTCTGTTGCTCACTGGACTTTCCCCTCTGGGTGGAGGATGTCCTCGGTGTGGGTTTCACCAGGAAGCCGACCGCTTCAGTAGCAGTGTGAAGGTCTGGGCCACTGGTGAAGAAGCTGTTTCAAGGTGTGCTGTGCTGAAGTCAAAGTTTGTCCCGAGATGCTGTCTGTAGTTCCCTGGTGCAGGAAGTTCTGCCATGTTAGATGGAGGTCCACAAAGAACAGTAGCGGGGGGTCCCGTGCAGGAGACGTTTGCCCACAGGAGCAACTGCTAGGGTTCCTGTGTGGTTGGGTGGGTGTTGGAGCCAGGAACTCTGTGTAGAAGCAGGCCCCGCTCACCCAGGGTGAATCCCGGGCTCGAGCCCTGGGCTGGGGCCCCGCACTGTGTTGTGCTGTGTTCCACCACTGGCCGCTGAAGTCACACCGTCTGTGGCAATCGCTGCTGCCTGGTGGCCCTGCGTACACACACGCGGGTGAAATTTCTGCGGGGGATGATGAGCCGCAGGATGATGACAAGAAGCTGGCTGGGAGACAGTATCTCCACCACTTCAAGCTCCGGTCCCGGAGAGACTAGCACGGAGGAGTCCATCTAGGTCGCCATCTTGGAACCAAATAGTTCACAGATTCTTTCCAAACAGTTACTTTATACAAAAGTATACATTAAAACTTTTGGATCAGCTTTACTGGTAACTGTGAAGTGTCTGAGACTTTTTGTCCTTGCAAACTAACAAGTTAGCATGCCTCATTCTTATGGATGTTGAGAGAAGATGAGATTTTTGGTTTAGAGAAAGAAAGAACATGTTACTTAGAGCAACTACACAACCAGAGTGTCCACCTCCCACAAAATGCACAGAAATTCAAGAGCCTCTCAAATTGCTGTTCTACAAAATCCTGTTGTTTATCAAAGCATTTTTCCCTGCATAATATAACTTTAGTATACTATCATATTCTGAAACAGTAATAAGAATTAACCCCAGATTGAGATCCAGAAGGATATGGTGAATTTAATTTTATTTAATACCACTTTAAATAGTCATAATTATAATAACTATGAATAAAATCATAAAAATAATTTCAATGATAGTGCTATTATTAAGGAGACAAGCACAAATGATTGCATTCCTCATTCCTAATGTCATAGAGTAGCGATTATTTTCTCCTGTAAAATTAATAGACAACAAATAATGATATAAGAATAAATGGATTCAATAGTAAATATGAATTTAAACGTAAGTTTCAAATGTATGTGGAATAAGTAGAATTGTTTTCCCTTAATTGCCAGAACTGCAACAACATCAGAACCTATAGTACTCCTGGAGGTACCAACTGTTCTGGTGTAGGGGGCACTCAAGGTTAAAGTCAATGCAGAACACCATCATCAAGGCTACTAAGTAAAGGACAAGAAACCTAGTCCATGATCATCTTTGCATCTGGCCCCAAAGGGCCAGAGTCCCAAGAAACAGAACTGTTTTAACACACATCATTAAGATTATGGGCATGAGGGTAGGAAAGATGGTGGAATGAGACAAACATCATTACCGTAAGTATATGTATGATTGTACGAATTGTGTGACTCTATTTTGTGTACAACCAGGGAAGTGAAAAATTGTGCTCCATTTATGTACAATGAATTGGAGAGCTTTCTGCTGCCATGTCTAACTGATTAGAACAAATTAAAAAAAGATCATAAATACTCTATTCGCTTCCTCAGTGCAAATCTTGGCTCCACCTCTTACCATTCTGTGCCTTTGTTCTGACTACTTAAGCCTTCTGTGCCAGTTTCCCTATCCAGAAATGTAGGAGCATCTCCATACCTTCCACCCCCTCCCTTCCATCCTTCCCCATTCTATGCTAATAGACTGTGCTCTTGCCAAAGTGCACCCCTTTGTTTGTGACCTTTGGATCTGATTAGTCCAAGAGAGTATTTAAGCTTCTATAGTTTCTAGAATAAATGGTGTTCTCTGCTCCTCCTTGCCCTGGCTGTATCCCTTCTTGTCCCAGGTATCTCTACGTCTTGCTGGGGCAAAGCAGATTTTTACCTACACCCCAGGGCCTGGGGAGATTGGCTCCGCGGATTGCCACCATCCAGAGGGACTCCATATCGTCTAACCCAGGTACCCTTTCTCCGTGTCTCTGGACCAACTCGTCGAGAAGCCATGTGGCCCCTCCCCCCCTTTTATTAAAGTGACACAGAAATAGTGATATCCATCATAGTTTCTTCACAGAGTTAGTGGAAGAGTTAAATAATTGAATATCTGGTATGTACTAAAAGAATACACAGAAATATGATAACTATTAAAGTAATTAAAATCAAGGTACAATTAGGGCAAAGAGTTTCCTCAACTATTAATTTTTTAGTCAAAGTAACAGCAACAGCAATAGCAAACACCTATCAGAGGAAGACTTGTGAAGATTCAAATATGGAGACGAGAATTTTTCTAAGGAGTAATTCTGGAAAAATATTCACCTTATTTGAACATGTATGGGAATCTCCTTATTTACTAATATCCTATATTCACTGTTTTCTTTCCAGGTAGCCCAGCCAGTCCAACATTGTTTTCCAAATGATGACTTCCTCTCCAGAGTCTATTCTATCTACACACTTCATTTTTACTATAAGTTCATTACTGTCTTTTAAAATGCATTGACTTCAGTTCAATGTGATATAAATTTATACAGAGTGCAAATATATACTGCATGAGCATTCTTGGGATCATATATGTTTCAATACATAAATTCAGATGAGTATGTAGTGTCCCTTTCCTTCAAGCCCTTAAAATCCACTTAATATCTCTTTTAAGACACCCTCCATTCGCCTACACTGTCAGAAAAATTAGCCTTGGTCTGCTTTTAGTGCTGCCTTCCAGGTTGTTCCATAGGTATTGGGGTATCATCAGTCAGGTGTCTCATAAAGTGGACTCTTAGATGGAGAGCCAATGGGGATATTCCCAAAATATGTGTATGAGTGAAGGCCACAGGATGGGACAGAGCCAGGGATTCACAGCAGCCAGTTACGCAAATGGCCTCAGCGAACTCTTATGGGGATTTCCATAGGTCTAAATACTCTCAAATGGGGGCAAGGAGTCCAGGTGATAGCTGGACTTTATAGCTCCATAATGATCAGTTCTTGGGTGTGGGATGTCCTTGGAAAAAGTTTGTTAAATTTAGATGGGGGGAATTTACTCAAACCTGAATTTTATTGCCAATAAACATCTGTCAAAACTCCCAGGGACTGAGGAAGGATGTTTCAGTCACTTAGAATTTATCCAGTTGCAGACCACCGCGTTGCTAAACAGAGCCCAAGCATGGAAGATGAATGGTGTGGCTGGCACTTGGTGCTTGGTTACCTGTCACAGCAGCTGCTATTGGCCTCCCCCTTGTCCATTTCTGCCTGGCCTGTTTTTTCCACCCGTTTACTGCTGCTTTTTACCAAACTTGGAAATAAAAAAAATCTCATGAGTCTGTCCATGGATCCTTCTAGGAAGACAAAACTCTTGTGGTTGCTTTTTCTGGTATATTTTTCTAATATGTTTTTAGTAAACTGTACCTAGATTCCATTGCTCACCAGGGGGACTTTGTTTTCTTCTCTTCTGAATCATGAGAAAGGAATGTAGGGATATGGAGTGGACTTTTTTCCCCCATTTGGGGAAAATCTTTCTCCCTTTACATTTATAGTCTTTATAAATTCGTTTTTTTAGTTGTAGATGGACACAGTACCTTTATTTTATTTACTTATGTGGGGCTGAGGATCGAACCCAGTGACTCACACATGTGAGGCAATTGCTCTACCACTGAGCTACAACCCCAGCCCAACATTTATATACTTTTTATCCTTTCCACCTGTTCCGCTATTCTTCTCATTCACCCAAGGAATTAAGATTTCAGAAAACAAAAGCCAGCAAGTTTCATGTTACTATTCTTTTTCAAAAAACCTTTCTTTTCTATCCTATAAAGCAATGAGCCCAGAACACCTTTTTCCTGAAAGTGAGAAGACGGACTTGGGAATATACTGGAAGAAAAATAATTCTTAAAAGTTAAGATAAGAAAAATTGCTACTGCATTTGTACTATGGATTATAAAATGTAAAGGGGACAGTTTCAAAAGAGCTGAAAGAGACAGTCCACAGAACATTATAGCCCTATCATGCAATCAATTTAGTTATGATTTCTGCTTTATAATGCTGTTCCTTACAGAAAGGGGACCAAATATTTTCATTAAAATATCCACAGCATCTAAGAAATTCTTGGCATATAGTAAACCTTTGGGAATCTAATTCAAATTTTAGTAGTGGGCCCAACATTATATCTCCTGGTCAATTTCACTGGTTCTCTAAAGCAAAACTAAGTACTTTCAGGCATAGTAATATATATGTTATATATATTTATAATACATGATACAAAAAATATATATGACATATAATATATGCCATATAGCACATATATTATATAAATATATAACATATATGTTATATTTAATATAGGCTATATAATACATGTTATATAATATGATGTATAATATATTCTATATGTTAATGCATAATAACACTTGTGATTTTGCTTCAGATTTGTTTTTTATATCATTTACCTCCTGCATTAGATGTTCTGCATTATCTCTTTAAATCACAGGATATGTACTATTTACCATTCCGTTAGAGATGTCTGCTAATGAACTGATTCTTTAATCCGGGGGTGACATTCATAGCTACTGTAATACAGATGACAGTCTAGGTTATCACATTCTGTGATGTGTGCCACTGCCACTTCAATCTGTAATGAGCTTTTATGTTTATAAACAAGGAAAGTGATTTGTATATGTTTAGAAATATATCCATTTAGCTAGCTAAATAATGAGGTGGATTAAGACCTAATACCATGAAGCATGTACTTAAACTGAACTATACATTATCAAAAGTTAGCAAATTGGCGAGATAGTTTTACATCCAAAAGTAAGTCAAGGCTTTCTTTTTTTATGCTGTTTTGAGTTGGATTCTAGAGAGTATATGGTATTAGACTCTACCAGTAAAAAATATAATATATTGCCACAAGAGGGCAGCCTTTCAACATAAATTGTTTCTCAATTTGTAGGCACTTACTGACACTTGGAGGAAGATTTTTTTTTTAATCTACAAACTAAGTTATGATAAAATACTACCAGATATTTAGGTAAATACTTTACTTCATGTGTGCTATATCTTTTTATTATGGATAGTTGAAGTATTAATGCATAAGAAAACTAAAGGCTGATTTCCTCAGCTTTTCCCTTTTAAACACCCAGGGAACAAGTTGATGTCTAAGGCTGAGTATACCAAAGTTCTCACATAGCTACATGAAAATCTGCATCTGATCTACTCAAAATTCCAATCAAGTGAAGACAACTTGGAAGAACCAGAACAATGTATGAACCTAGAGAGAATGAATGCTTCTGGATTACACGGTTCTAATTTTTAAACGCTCAAGCATCATAAATACATAATGCTATTTGGAGAGGTTTGTAAAGAGTAAATTGCAAGATGTCTTGATCTCTAAGACATCTTACCAGGGTACTCTCAGATCTGCAGATCTGATCCTCTCTTCCCACCAGTGTTTGCCATGGCAGAGCTGAGCCATCTGTATAAGGTCATACCCACATCCCAGGAGCACCTCACAGTACTGTAACTGCCTGATCCTCACCTTACCCCAATTTAGGTTTCTATAGCTACTGAATTGGAAAGTGAATGCATGGTACTCTGGCTTCAAAAGTCCACGAGCTTATTTAAAGCAAGTTAAGCCATAAGAACTACTAGCAGCTGCTGGCAGAGAGCATCAAAAGCCCACAGCCTCTGTGTGGTTTGAAGATGACCTGGGTATTCAGCCTTGCTGACATTCCAATCTGCAACTGGGTTCACCTGTAGGCTTTTCTCTCCTTTTCTCTGGGATTAGGTCTGCTCCAAGGCAGAAAGTATTTAAGGAGGTCTCCTTGAAGACTTAATTCCTCATTGTGTCCAACAGATTCGTTCTAGTTGTGTTTATAAGGCTGCCTTCATTGTTTCTAGTCTGTGCTTTTTTTAAAAATCTACATCTTCTACCTGAAATTACTTCCATCTTTTGGTAAGTAAGCTTCTTGTTAAATCCATGTTTCTGAGTTTCTTTTGGTACTTGTTTTAGTAGTCCAGTTATTCTCACTGTCTAAATGCCATAGAACATGCATAATTTCTCTCTTGGTTTCTTCTGAGTTTCAAATCATAAACTTTCTTAATTCTCTCTTTCCCTTTTAAATTAGAACTCTTCTTTCTGTTTGCTACTTGTACTCTATCTTAAGTACCAATCTCTGCCTGGATTTCCAAGTACTGACTACTGTCATGAGCGGCACAATTAATACTTAGAAGAGGATTGTTTTAAATGCAAGTGTATACTCAATCACAACAATCATCAAATATAATTAATTAATGCAAAAAGTTTTGGGTGTGCTGGAGCACCCCAACTAGCATTCAATGCACACTAATTAAACACTATAGGTAAGTCACACTATCCTAGAGCAACTAAACACTACCAGTAATTCACAATACTAGAGCAACTAAACATTACAAGTAATTCACACAATCTTAGGGCAACCACAAGCCCCAAAATACCTCCAATGCCGGGTGACTTCAATTAACCAAAGAGCAGACATTGTCCTTGTCTGGTGGTTCTCTTAAGCCAACGGTCAGGTAATGGTGAAGTTGATCCAGGGACGGATAGCAAGGTGGCCAGTCTCACTGATGTCCTTGGAGCAAAAGCCCCCAATGTGTCAGGATAAGCAGATTAAATGCAGTTCCAAGATGGTGGTGTGAGCTGGTGATTGGTTACACCCAGTAAAAGTCAGTGTCCATTGGTTTTGTCCAGTGAGATAGTATAATTGCAACTGGGCATATTCTTTGCACATGTGCATGGAGCTGTGTACCCTATCAATTGTAACCAGTCACTGCTAAGCATGCCTATGGTTAGGTGCCTCTTACAGCCCCTTATCGATTTCAAGCAGGCATGACTAAACATGTCAATGGCTGCTGTTCCTTATGGCCAGCAACTTAGTGAGTCCCTGGCATGTTCAGGCATGTCTATGGCATATGCTCCCTACAAATATTCTAATTGTTCTTTTGTGGGACTTTGACTTCCTGTAACATAATTTTTATCTTATATGACACCAATAATCCTTTTCTTTTGCTCTGTTACTTCCCAATACCAAAGAGACTCTTTTTTTTTTTTTTGGTACTGGAGATTAAACTCAGGGGCACTCGACCACTGAGCCACATCCTCAGCTCTATTTTGTGTTTTATATAGAGACAGGGTCTCACTGAGTTGCTTAGCACCTCGCCATTGCTGAGGCTGGCTTTGAACTTGCGATTTTCCTGTCTCAGCCTCCCTAAGTGCTGGGATGACAGGCTTACACCACCGCACCCAGCTCCAAAGAGACTCTTTATCAGACGCTGAAAGTCAATCTCAGCATGTGTCCACACTATGCTAGAGCCATACTCTTCCTTTTTGACCCAGCTGGGTTGATTTGTCCCACCAGTTTCCAATGTTCCTGTCCTAGGAACTGCCCAATCTGTTCTAGAAGTGATACAAACTGCAACAGACCTGCCTTTTACATGGTATTGCAAGGAAATGGAGCAGGGCCAATTATTTTCATTTCTGAAAGAATTTCAAGAGTGGATAAATTTTGAAGGTGTTTTACTTGTTTTTCTGTTATGTAACTTTTTTTTAAATTAGGAAAATATTCCCTTAATTGTTGCACATGTAATGTAGATGTCTTTAGTCTTCTACATCAACTAAGTGCTCTCAGAGTTTGAAATCTGAGAACTCTAAGGAACACATTTATTCCTTGAAAGAAAACTAAATTACATGACTGTCTCTATCCTGTTTTAATTTAACCATGCATTTTAACATATATTGTAGCTTGAAAGCACATTACTTCAAATAAGATACTGAGAAAATAAAGTTTTTATTCTGACCTCTTATTCTAAAGCAAACTAAGAATAAAGCAAGAATGAGAACAGACTAAAAAGATAGTTGTCAACTGACATAGCAGAATTACAATTACATGTGTTTTTATTTGATATTGAATAACAATACCTGAGGCAAAAGGAAAAATAGTCGATTTTCTTACCAGGCACTTGAGTTTTAAAGCCTCAGTCAGGAGCTGAAGCATTTTGGAATTACATGAGTAGAAACTGTCTTGCTCCTTGATTCTCTGGGTTAGATTATTAGGGAGAAAAAAACAGGGAAACAAGGATGGCTTAGATATCCGGTGATGCCTGACCTTACCTCAGACTAAGCTTGAAATTGGAGTGCCTTGTTGGCTGGGGATTCTGGGAATCCAAGAATAGTGATGAAAAGCAAAGTCCTAAAGTGCCCCCAGGGCAACTTGTGTAGAAGCCAGAGAAATGGTTGTGAGCTGTTAGAAGCTCTTTGGCCACAGATTGTCTCTGCAAGCCCAGAATGACAAATGTGAGTTATCAAGGTCCTGTGGACTGGAGCCAGTAAGGTGTGTTCCACAGAGCTGAAGAGGTCTTGTGTGGGGGCTGCAGATGTGAATTTTGTTATCAGCTAATAACTGAAGACTCTATCCTGGTGGTTAACATTGTTACAGCTTCCCACCCATTACAAAAGTTCAACAGTGTAGAACAACCCTCTCATTGGGGGAGGACACGGGAAGAATGGAGGAACTTTGGTCACAGGTATGGGAAAGGGGAGGGGTATGGGGACAGTAAAGATGGTGGAATATGATGGACAACATAGCCCTAGCTTCATGTATGACTGCATGTATGTTGTGATTCTACATCACATACAGCCAGAGAAATAAAAATTGTGCTCCATCTGTGTACAATGAATCAAAATGCATTCTGCTCTCATGTATACCTAAGTAGAATAAATTAATAAATAAAATTAAAAAAAAATAGAACAACTCTCTCTAGCCCCTGGAATCAGGAGTCAATGCTGGTAAGAGGGCAGGGGAAAACCTGAATTCACAATTTAATTTTGCCACCAACTGGCTACATGACACATAAATGCACCAGTTACTGTCATTCAATTTTTGGCAACTTAAAATTTGTAGTTTTCTAACTATGAGGGATAATTTTTGCAATAAAGTAATTATTGACTTTTTAAACTCATAAAATAATGGGAAACACCACAGTCTATCAAAACAGGTGTAAATGTTCAGCACATTTTGTTCTTTATACCAAAGGTTGTTACCATATATAAAGCTAATCTTCGTGTGAGATTGGAATTTAAACAAGTGAGATTTAAGAGTACATTTTACCTCCTGATAATAAAGATCATAGTAACTCACCAGTTTTTGCTCTCAAATATAAATATTTTAATGCATTTTTGAGCTTCATTAAACTTACTTTATACCAAGGGAGAAGCTCATTAAATGCTTCATTGCAAGAATTAAAAGGTTCAAGTATAAATTAATAGACAATTTAGATAGTTTATCAGAATGATAATATAAGATGGTACTGAAAATTTTTGTATGTGCAATGTAAAACACTCAAATGTAGTTACTATAAACCATTTTTGACTCAAACCAGAAAAAAAATTCTGATTAAAGACAAAAGAACGTAGTATTAACAGTATTTTAAAATGCTTATTAATACATGACAATACAAAACACCTCATTAGCATTTAATAAATTGAATATAACTAGATAAAATTAGCAGTTTATTACTGAAGGAATTTTAGAAAAGCAGACTGCATATTCTTTTGGATATTTTTGATGTTTACTTTTTAATATCTGAGGATTTTTAACTTAAAAATTAAATCATTCCTACATGACATGGGACAGTTATCCCTTCTACGTAGTAAAAACAAAACAAAACAGGATTTAGTTCTAAGTGATGGAAGTAGTTGGGAGTTCTGTGGACTGATGTAGTTCCATTACTGGAACTGTATTTCTTTGGTTTCTAGACTACTCTTGTTTCTACCTTAGAGCAAATCATCATATTGTTCGCTGCTGTATTTCTGGATCTAAAACATTACTGAAAACATGATCAACAGTTACATATTGGTCAAACAAATGGATACCTTGTACTCAACTAGTAATAAAGTAGTCAGTTTTAAAGTCAAGACTGGCTTTCACAGAGAAAAAAGTTTGGAAAAATCAAACATGGTACCTATGATTAAATAGGTATAAGTTCAAAACTCAGATTCATATTTAACATTCATGATGAATAGAAGTCATGAATGTGGACATCTTTTCTTGTTCTAATCTTTGGGGTTTAAATATTACAGGTTTTATATTAAATATAGTAGTATTCATAAGTTTTGACGTGGATGCTATCAATCTGAGGACGTTTCTATTCCTGTTTTATTGAGGGTTTATTAGCAATGGATGTTGAATTTTGCTGACTTCTTTTTCTGTGCTGTGATAGTCTGTTTTGTGTCACTGTAACAGATCCTGACACTGGGTAACAGAAAATAGGTTCATTTGGCTCATAACTCTGGTAGTTAAAAAGTCCCAAGTGTATACAACTGTCGTCCTGCTGTATCACACAGCATGGCAGATGGCACATGGCAGGAGCAGGTGAGAGACCAACAAAGGGAAGGAGTTGGGGGAGAGATGTTACATGGCCAGACGGGAAGCAAGACATCAGGGAGGAGCATATTCCTGTTTTACAACAATTTGCTCTCACAGGAGCTGATCAATTCCTGGGAATGCTAATCCAATCTTAAGAAAAGGAACCTAGTTTCTCAAGAAAGACATCAATCCATTCTTGAGGGGATATCCCTCATTACCATAAATATCCCTTTAAAGGCCTCACCCACTCAATGCTGGGGATTTAGGCCTTGAAACAAGTTTTAGTAGAGTCACACCAGTGTGTGCCTATTGAGTTGATCATGCAGTTTCCTTTATTCTATTAATATAGTGATATCTTTTAAAATAAAACATTTAACTCAAGTTATCCAAACTATTAACATTTTGATATGTTCAATTCATTTTTTATTTTTAAAATAAGAATTTATCATGAGATCTAACAACACATTTTAAAATATAAAGTATTGTTTCCTGTAGGCATGTTAAACAGCAGTTTGCTTGAATTTTTATAACTGAAAAAACTTTATACCTGTTGTAGAATGACTATACATTTCCCCCACCCCTAGATTCTGGAAACTAGCCTTCTATTCTGATTATGGCATTGGGCTTGACAATGATTTCTTAGGTATCACACCAACAGCTCAGCAATATAAGCAAAGAGAAAGAAATGGGGAACATCAAACTAAAAAGCTTCTTCCTGGGAAAGGAAATAATTAAATTAAGACTGAAAAAGCAACCTACAAAATGGTAAGAAAATATCTGCAAACCACATGTCTGATAGAGGGCTACTATCCAAAGTCTATAAGGAATTCCTATAATTTAAAGAGAAAAAATAAGCTGATTATATAGTAGGCAAAGGAAGTGAGTAGACAATCCAAATGAGGCAAATAAATGGGCAACAGATACATGAAATGATGCTCAACATTACTGTTGCTATTCAGGTAGATACAAATAAAAAGCATAATAAGAGACATCTTCCACCTGTTAGAAGACATAGACCCCTGAGACAAGTGTTAGAAATGATGTGAAAAAAAAAGAGATACTTGTACATTGTAGGTAGGAATGTAAATGGTACAGTGGCATTGGCAAATAGTATGGATATTCCTTGAAAAGTTAAAAATTGAACAAGAATATGATCTAGCAACCTCACATCTAGGTACTTGTCTGAAAGAATTGAAAACACTACCTTAGTGTCACATGCACCTCTAAATTTCTTGCCACATATTCATAATGGCAGGAAATGTAGACATGAGCTAAATGTCTTCTGGCAGATGAACAAATAAAGGAAACATGATAGTGTTTCACTATCAATACTATCAATAGTCACTCAATGGACTATTATTCAGCTTTAAAAATGGAGGAAGGCAGGCAATGTGTAACAATGTGTATGAAGGTGGAGGACAACTGTACTAAAGTGAGCCAGTCACAGGACAATTGCTGCCTGCTTTCACTTATATAAGGTATCTCTGCACTTATAGAAGCAGAGAATAGAATGATAGTTTTATTTATTTATTTTGGTACCAGGTATTGAACTTGGGGACACTCAACCACTGAGCCACATCCCCAGCCCATTTTTGTATTTTTTATTTAGAGACAGGGTCTCACTGAGTTGCTTAGCACTTCACTGTTGCTGAGGTTTGCTTTGAATTCCTGATCCTTCTGCCTCAGCCACCCGATCTGCTGGGAGTGTGTCACTGCGCATGGCTGGTGTTAGCTTTTAAATTAAAACTGAATACAGCATTGCTAGAATTTGTAAGGTTTTGGCATCGGGATAATTCTGACTTCATAAGGCCAGCTTGGAATTGTCCCCCTCTTTATTTCTGAAAGATGATAACATTTTATTCTTCTTATATAATGGAGAACAAATTTAGTCTAAAAATAGATCTCAGCAATAATAAAATATCAAAACTGGCCATTATTTAGAAAGAAAAAAGAGCAGGAAACAGATTTTTTTTCCTGAAAAATACAAAATTTTCACTGCACTACATTGTGAACTATCGTTTATCTGTATTTGAGTTGTTCCTTTTGTGGATTATACAAGGACAATTCTGAATCATAGATTATGGTTGTGCCTAATATTTAGACATACGGATTTTGTCTTTACCTTCAAGTGCATACATTTTTAAGGAATGCAAATAAAATTGAACATTTGCTTAATATAATTTGGAAGATAAATTTATGCTCAGAAAGTGTGTTCCAAAGATATTGTTCCATACCACCACTTTTCTCAATTTTTAGATAATAAACTTCCTTAAAGATACTGGTATTTGAAAGTAACAAATTATACTGTTTATATACAGAGAAAAGCCATAACTACATTATTTTCAACCCAAAGCACAGGAAACATTCAAGGCAAATAATGACACTTGGTGCTTAAGAAATGGCTTTCTATTTGTCAAGTGGCAAAGAAACAGTATTCAAGAAAAACTAGAGGCCAATTTGTCAAATTAAGACTGACTTGAAGCACTGAATTACCAAGAATACAAAAGAGGAAACAAGTTAAAGGCCCTCATTACTATAACTAGATTTTGCAAATAAATAAAAGCAGTGGTTATATAACCAGACAGGGCTGAGTTAGTAATATACAACTCACCTATTTGCCCACATTTCTTTTCAAACAAATTGTAACCATACATGTTTCATAAAATTTCCTTCATAGTATGTTACATTGATTTAGTCATATCCACATTTTGGATACTTTTTATTATTATTATTTAAATAAATTGTCCATGATACCCAATGAGTAGAAATTATCCCATTTATCTTAAAATTTTTGATATCTGCCATTCTTCAAAAACCAAAGTTGATGACCAAAGTCATATTCCTAATTAAATAAAAGTGCACACTCATTAGAATGTCTTAGCTCACTTTTGTACTTTCAGATGTGTGTGTGATTTACTTTGGCCTTCTAAAATAGATGTTATCTTAGTATTTAGGGACTAAATATCTCTTTTGTTCAAACTGGACTGAGCTTTTATTATAGAATATAAACTGTACGCTTCAAAACGTTCTAAACTCTATTGGCTAATAATGGTGTCTCTAAATACTTCATTTTGTTCTCCATCAACATAATGCATCTAGCAGTAACTCCTCTTCAGCAGTGGAATCGGGGGTCTAGGGAAATACCCAAATAAGGTAGCAGGAAATTTTCTGACTAAAAATTTTCTTTCTTAAAACTTGATGGGAATTTATTCCAAAATAAGGGCGCGCGCGCGCGCACGCACGCGTGTGTGTGTATGTGTGTGTGTGCGTGAGAGAGAGAGAGAGAGAGAGAGAAATTTCCCCAAGCCTTTGAGTAAAATCAACAGTGTATGAAGATGCAATATTTTCATTCTGTAAAGTTTAGTAGCTGGGGGAGAGTCCTATAATCTCCAGTTTAATAAAACAAACATTAATCTATAGTTTTGACTACATAGAGTTGTGAGTTTCTTTTTGGAGATCATATAAGGGCCTTTAAAAAAAACCTTAGGTATGTTTTTTCTCCACTGAAAGTTTTCAGATATTTGTAGGAGGTCTACAATTCCCAAACTATTGACAAATTATAAAACTAACATTAATGAGTTAAATATGAAATAAATGCAATTACTAGTCATGACAATATCCTCACATTAGCAAATCTATCTTCTAGTTTCCCCCTATCATTCCAGCTTAAGAAAGTCTTTAAAACATTATCATGTTACACATTGCAGTTGACCTAAGTGACGGAGAAAAATATATCTACTAACATGACAAGATCAAAAGAAGTCATCTGTAAAAATGTATGTTCTCAAATGCTCCAATGGATCTTAACAGGGTTAAATACATGTATTGTTTGGGATTTCATTTGAAGAATTTTTTGTATGTATTTTGTTTCTAAACCAACTACTGTACTTTCAAAACATAAAATGTTTATTCTTGAATCATGCTTCAGAACTGGTTTGCTCAGTTGCAACTTCTGTTTTGTGGCATTAGTAATTAGGATGCATCCAGATCTGGAAACACTGAAGGTCTTTGTGTGAACAACAAAAACACTCAAAATCCTGAGTGCTGTGACAAACACCTTCTTTGTAGGCCCAGGTGGTACTGTGTCTTCAGTGATGTATTTCTGTTACTGATTCTATGTGACTAATGCCACAAAAAAAAGGACTTATTTGGTTTGCTATGTATTTGATAAAAGTGAATAATATCATTGTACAAATTGCCTTTAAGCTCCAAATACTCATTAAAAACCTCAAATCAAGCCCTTTTAGTAATCATAAGTTACCTTTACATATTTGTGTTACATATTGGGCATTATTTGCAAAGTCTGCTTATACTATTTTCAGTAAGACCTTTGATTTTCTTTAGTCTGAATAGTTGCTGTGATTGTTACTGATGAAGAAAAATGTCACTAAATTATTGTGGGCTGTAGTATTCATGGAGGTTGACATCTGCATGGTTTTGTCAAACAATTGTTGCTTTGGATAAAATGTTGGAAGTCATATTTGTTGAGATCAGATACAGACTTGAAGGTGGTGGAAGCCATTTGTTGAGACCTCTGATGCTGACCCTTCTGACATTACTGTAGGTGGCCCTGGCCACTGTTGTATTGCTTGAGACTGGGTATCCTCATAGGCAGCCAGAACGGTTGGTCCCTCTGCACCTAGACCCCCACTGCACATGCCTTTCTGGGGTCATCTGCATTTTCTTAAATGTTTGAGTAAGTTAACCAGCAAAATCATCTGCATCTTCAATTTATTTGTTTTCCTTAGTTTTTATGTAAGGTACTTGACAAGTTTAGAAATAAGAAAAAAATGTTTAAATGAAATATATTTCAGGTTTAATTGATTATGGTCTTTTGTGATTTTTATTAAGTTTTTTAATTTTTAAGATATTTGACTTTTTTTCAAGTGAGAAAAATTGGTGTAAAATGATTCACAGTATTCCATTGTCTCGCTAATGTTCCCTTTCTTTAAAGATGCAATCTTAATTACTGGTAGTTTGTAATCTGTGCTTTCTTTCTGTTCTTCAGAATAAACTTTTGGCTATGTCAATTTTCTTCCTTATATATTTTTTAGGTCATTGATTTCTTTTTCTTTTTTTTTAATTTAGTTATTTTATTTAAATGCATTTCAAGTCATAGTACATAACCAGAGCTCAGTTTTTCCATTTCTCTGATTGCAAACCAGATAAAGTCACACCATTAGAGTCTTCATAGATGTGCCAGGGGTAGTAATGACCATCTCAAATAACCATCATTACTATGCCCATTCCCCTTTCCTTCCTCCCAC